>VTFQ01000008.1:28735631-28880678 GCA_036281575.1 Ancherythroculter nigrocauda | reverse complement strand
AAATTCTGTCATTTATTACTTACCCTCATGCCCTTCCACACCCGTAAGACCTTCATTAATCTTCAGAACACAAATTAAGATATTTTAGTTGAAATCTGATAGCTCCGTGAGGCCTCCATAGGGAGCAATGGACACTTCCTCTCTCAAGATCCATAAAGGTACTAAAAACATATTTAAATCGGTTCATGTGAGTACAGTGGTTCAATATTAATATTATAAAGCGACGAGAATATTTTTGGTGTGCCAAAAAACAAAATAACGACTTATTTAGGGATGGCCGATTTCAAAACACTGCTTCAGGAAGCATCGGAGCATAAATGAATCAGTGTGTCGAATCATGATTCAGATCGTGTGTCAAACTGCCAACGGCTGAAATCACGTGACTTTGGTGCTCCGAACAGCAGATTTGACACACTGATTCACTGTGCTCCGATGCTTCCTGAAGCATTGTTTTGAAATCGGCCATCACTAAATAAGTCGTTATTTGGCGCTCCAAAAGTATTCTCATCGCTTTATAATATTGATACCGAACCACTGTACTCACATGAACCGATTTAAATATGTTTTTAGTACCTTTATGGATCTTGAGAGATGAAGTGTCCATTGCTCCCTATAGAGGCCTCACGGAGCCATCGGATTTCAACTAAAATATCTTAATTTGTGTTCTGAAGATTAACAAAGGTCTTACGGGTGTGGAACGGCATGAGGGTAAGTAATAAATGACAGAATTTTCATTTTTGGGTGAACTAACCCTTTAACGTGCCGCTTGTGGTTTAAACACGTAAACAGCTGTTATATGCTCGTATGACGTTCAGATTGCACGCACAGTCGCATACAGAATCATTGAAACTCGGAACTTATTGTCAGCGCTGTCCTGCGATTTATCAACAAAATCGCTTAGAAACTTAGTCATAATATTTTTTTTCTGTTTTGAAGTATAACCACAACTTCACTATTGGAGACGCAAAGACTGGTAGGACAAATTCAAATCGTTATTTTAATGCATTTAAATAAATCTTACCGTTCCCTTTTCATCTGTATCTGTTTTATAACAGAAATCTGTAAGTAACTTAACAAACCATAGTAAGATAACCAATGAATAAACTATTACATTGCAGTTTGGTAAAGTATGGAATTTGAGTATTCAATTTCAGTGATGTCGCCTCGGCTCCGGCAGGAGCTCAGTTTTCTGGCCAGTTTCTCCACTGCCGCAGCAGTGATGTTGCCTCGGCTCCCGCAGGAGCTCAGTTTTCTGGTCAATTTCTCCATTGCCGCAGCAGTGATGTCGCCGCAGCAGTGATGTCGCCTCGGCTCCCGCAGGAGCTCAGTTCTTCTGGCTAATCTCTCCACTGCCGCAGCAGTGATGTCGTCTCGGCTCCCACAGAAGCTCAGTTCCTCTGGCTATTCTCTCCACTGCCGCAGCAGTGATGTTGCCTCGGCTCCCGCAGGAGTTCAGTTTTCTGGCCAATTTCTCCACTGCCGCAGCAGTGATGTCGCCTTAGCTCCCGCAGGAGCGCAGTTCCTCTGGCTATTCTCTCCACTGCCGCAGCAGTGATGTCGCCTTAGCTCCCGCAGGAGCGCAGTTCCTCTGGCTATTCTCTCCACTGCCGCAGCAGTGATGTCGCCTCGGCTCCCTCAGGAGCTCAGTTCCTCTGGCTATTCTCTCCACTGCCGTAGCAGTGATGTCGCCTCGGCTCCCGCAGGAGCTCAGTTCCTCTGGCTATTCTCTCCACTGCCGCAGCAGTGATGTCACCTCCGCTCCCGCAGGAGCTCAGTTCCTCTGGCTATTCTCTCCACTGCCGCAGCAGTGATGTCACCTCCGCTCCCGCAGGAGCTCAGTTCCTCTGGCTATTCTCTCCACTGCCGCAGCAGTGATGTCACCTCCGCTCCCGCAGGAGCTCAGCCCTGTCTAAACTCACCTTCACTGCCACAGCAGTAATGTCTTCATCCATATGACGACAATGTAATAGTTAAATGACAATGTGAATATATATATATATATATATATATATATATATATATATATATATATATATATTAAAAATAAATAAATAAATAAATAATAATAAATAGATAGTTGGATAACACAATCAAGGGTGTAACAATGGTGCAACAATAAGCAACATAAACCATGCATATTTACATATGTAAAGGTACCAAGCATCAAACACCACGAAACCAACATATAGAGAGGTGTGTGAAAAAGAAAAGGTTACAGTATCAATTTAAATATTGTCACTCCCCGGGAAGTACATTTATGGCTGAGAAATACCATAATGCCAGACATAAGAGAATTTATGAGAACCTCTAATTGAAAATGTAATCTTTTCCAAGTGTAGGTATAACATCAAATCCTGAAGCCATTGTGATGCTTTAGGTGGGTTTGCAGATTTCCAATGTAATAAAACTCTGAGTCAGACTTGATTCATCACCTGGAGCACCAAAAATAGCAAATTCAGCACATGGCTTCAGTTGTACTTCACATACTTTAGAAAGTGTATCAAATATGGTTGACCAGTAAATAGTAAGTTTGGGGCGTGTCCTGAACATATGAGTCAGATATGCTTCTCCATTGTGACATCTTATACAGGTCTTGTCAAAAGAAGGATTAAAAGAAGCAATCCGTGTTCTGCTTAAGTGAACACGGTGCAGAACCTTGAACTGTATTAAATTCAATCGGGCACAGGAGGTACTACCGTTCACTCTACAAAGAGAACTGCTCCAAAATTCCTCTGAAAATACTGTTCCAAGCTCTTTTGCACAGCCACTTTTAATCTTGTCCATTCCTACACTTTTTAAAGACATAATAATTGTATATATTCTTGAAATAAAACCTTGTAGATGGAGGGGAGCTTCAAACAAAGAGTCTGCAGGAGACTTGGATGGAATGTATGGAAATGATGGGCTTTGAGCATTCACAAAATGATGTATCTGAAAATAACAAAAAAGGTCAGCTTGATTAAGATTGAATTTGGAACACAGATCATTAAAACTAGCAAAAAGACCATCAATATAAAGATCACTAAACTGAGCAATGCCCTTATCTTGCCATTGTTTAAATGCAGAGTCTAGTTTGGCAGGGACAAATTCATGATTATTGCATATTGGGCTCTGAGACAGAAGTGCTTGCCTTAACTACAAGTGTTGGCGTAACTGAGACCATATTTTAAGAGTAGAATGAACAACCGGATTCAATGTATATTGTGCTATTTTAATAGGTAAGCTAGATGTTACTAGTGCTTGTAAAGAGGTTGCTATGCAGGATTTACATTTCACACCAATCATTAGTGCCTGATGAGTGCATGCAATTGTCATAATCACCTGCTGGAGTGCCCTTGATAGCCACCAAAGGGCACTCCACCCTGGACTATTTTCACTATTATGGACTCCATTTCCCATCACCCACTTCCCGGACTCATTACTGATATTACACACAGCTGTTATCAGTCATGTCATTTGTTTCTGCCTATTTATACCTGGTTTGTTTTATTCAGTTTCATGGAGTTTTTGTTATTGTCACTCTGCTCATCTGAGTACTCTCCCTGGTTTCTTGTTTTCTGTTTCTGGAGGATTTTGAAAGTATTTTGACCCTTTGCCTAGCTTATGACATTTATGTTGGATTCCCAAATAAGCTGCAACTGGATCTTACCTAAGTCTCAGAGCATTCTGTGACAGAAAAACTCCATCAATTTAGATCCAGCAGTATGGGGATTCAGGTTATTCCTCCAGCCACTCACAAGGAGCGGATGGTTCAACTTCAGGCTTTGACTGCACTGTAGCAACAGGGAATGGAGGTAGGAGGCTTTGCCCAGACTTTTTGGACTATGGCAGTGGGGCTGGATTATAATGATGTTGCTCTTAAGGAGATCTTTAATAAATGCCTTGATGACCCTTTGCCTCAATGGGAGATGGATGGACTTCAGATCCTGGATTTTTGGGGCTTCGTCAGATATCTCCACCATCGAAGCCAATGGGCAATACCTGGTCAACCAGAACCCTTCCGTAGAGACTTTCCTACTGTCCCTCCCTCACTGAGTCAAAATCCTGGCCTTCTAAATCCCACTGGGAGGCACAGGGTAAGGAGAAAGAGGAAAACCAATGGTCCCGCTCCAGCCCGTGAGTCCGCTCCAGAGCCCGCTTCAGCCCGTGAGTCTGCTCCAGAGCCCTTAGCCGAGATGGCTGCCACGCCTGAGCCCTCAGCCGAGATGGCTGCCATGCCTGAGCCCTCAGAGATTGCAGCGTTGCACTGCCATTTGGCCCGCTCCAGTCCATGAATCCGCTCCAGAGCCCGCTACAGTCCATGAATCCAATCCAGAGCCTGCTCCATTTCATGAATCTGCTCCTGAGCTTGCTTCAATCTATGAGTCCATTGCTGAGTCCACCTCTGTCCATGAGTACAGTCCAGAGTTTATCCCAGTCCTAGAATCCAGCCTCGTGGTCGTCTGAGTTTCCTGTCTGCCTTGACACAACCACAGAGATCGTCCCTGAGCTCTCTGTTTGCCTTGATACGACCACAGAGGTCATCCCATAGTTCTCTTTCTGCCTTGATGCGACCACAGAGGTGGTTCCTGAGTTTCCTGTCGGCGTTGACACGACCATAGAGGTCGTTCCTGAATTGTCTGTCTGCCTCAGCACGACTGTAGAAGTCATCACAGAACTGTCTGCCTGCCTTCATGCGACCAGAGAGGTCATTCTAGGCAATGCCTCAGAGGGCGTTCCTGTCCCATTATGGCCCTAGTGGCCAACACTAACTTCTCTGTGTCTTCTGTTTTAGTTCTGCCTAATCAGCTGTGTTGGCCTCTAGATTCACCTGATCCAGCATGGGAGTCCTCAAGCCTGTCTGCATGGCAGTGGTGGTCATCTGCTCCGCTGTGGAGGTCTACAAGGCCGTCTGCACGGCTGTGGTGGTCATCTGTGCCACCGTGGAGGTCTACAAGACTGTCTGCACCACTGTGGTGGTCATCTGCTCCACCGTGGGGATCTTCAAGTCCATCTGCATTGCTGTGGTGGTCATCTGCTCCCCCGTGGGGATCTTCAAGACCATCTGCATTGCTGTCGTGGTCGTCTGCACCACCGTGGGGATCTTCAAGACCGTTTGCACTGCTTTGGTGGCAGCTTTCCCCGCACTGGCCACCTGACTGTTCTGCCCCGCACTGGCCGCCTGTAAAGCCCTCATCCCTGGTTCCCCTGCCCCTCCACGGACCTGGCCCACCATCCCTCCCCCTGAGCCTCCTCTGTTCCACCTGAAAAATTCCCTCCTGAAATTTTTGTTTCGTTTTGCCCCTTGTGGAGCGTCTGAGCACTACTTTTAATGTCTCTCAAAGAAGAGTGGGGGAGACTTTCTCTGAGTTAAATTGTAAAAAATTGTCAATGGAAGAAGATACATGTTGGCAAAATTATTCGTCTGACAACAGTGAGTTTAATTGCCATATGTAGTTTGTGAAATTAGATGGAAAGGAGAGATCTAACAGTAAGGGAGCATGATCAGATTCTACGATAATGGAGTATTCCATTCCCTTTTCTGAAGGGAGGAGATCTTTGTCTATGAAGAAGTAATCAATTCTCGAATAGCAATGGTGTACATGTGAGAAATAAGAAAACCTTATTATGGGGATTACAGAAACGCTAGGGATCTACACAACCAGTCTGGTTCAAAAAGGCTGAAAATTCATTCGCCATTTTAGAAGGGACCTGTGGTTTCAGGTTGGAGTGGTCCAAATTTGGGTCCATTACACAGTTTAGATCACCACCTAAAATCAGGTAGTGTGAATTAAAACTGGGTAAAGCCATAATCAGCTTATTTACAAAATTCTTATCATCCCAATTGGGGCCATAAATATTCACAAGCAACACCTGGGTATGAAATAGTTTTCCAGATACCATGATATAACGACCCTGAGGGTCAGTAATAACATTAGAGGCAGAAAACTGATTTTTTTTTGTGTGTGTATTATTATAGCTGTTCCTTTTGTCTTAGCATTGAATTTGGAATGGAAAATGTGTCCCACCCATGGTTTCTGCAACCTAAGATGATCTGAATTGAGTAAATGTGTCTCTTGAAGGAAGATTATATTGGATTTAAGATGTTTAAGACGAGGAAAAACGTTTAGACTTCTTTATAGGGCCATTAAATCCTTTAACATTCCATGATGTAAATCTAATACACAACTTTCCTATCATTCCTCCTCTGCTCAAAACATTGGAAATAGTTCACTGTGAAGGGATAAACAATGCACCTGTGGCTTAAAAAAAAAAAGGTACCCAGTTAAATCTCTCATCTCTCACAAAAACATCTATTGTAAAAGTGTCCATTGAAGAGAGAGAGAAAAACCAACAAAAAACAAAAAAAAACAACAAAAAGCAAAAAAACAAAACAAAAAAAACAATGAGGCAGTAAACCGACCCATGAACATTAAAACACCCTTTCCTATGTTTACCTCCCCAACTGAAGCAAGCTGCAGGACTCCTATCGCCCAATTGTACTCCCAGCAACTCTTAATTAACTACTCAACTGTTGAGCCCACTGGCAACCTATCCCTTAACATCACAACAGTGTAACTGTATTAAAACAAACTGTATTCAAACAGGCAGACAGAAAAAATAAATTAAGAAATAAATAAAGAAAAGTTTGGGGGAGGTCACTTATAGTCCGTCTTCCGATGTTTTAAACAGTACAATCCCGAGCAAAGATGTAAACAATCATGATCAGTCCATTCTGTTTTTCATGTTTTTATTAACGGTGTCCTCCCAAACAACGACAAGATCCATCATGGAAAAGAAAAAACTGCAACAGTAGTAGAAGTGTGCGTACCTTTAAATCAGTCATTTAAAAACAGCCTGTAGTTAGCAAAGATTACTCCCCGGCAGTGGCAGTCACGTTGATCCTTCGTTTGAAGAAGTTTTCGGCTTCAGGTGCTGAATCAAAAGTGAAGGTTTCCCCATCGTGTGTGAATTGCAAGCGGGCAGGATAGAGAAATCTCAAACGGATCCCTTTCTGATAGAGCAGTAGTTCCCAAACTTTTTACAGTGAACTTTTTACAATTCTGAAGGGATTACCATCCTTCTGTGTACCCCCTCTTTTCCACTTAGACTGCAGTCACACCTTGTCTATTAAGTATCTGCCCCCTAAATTGATTTTTCCAGTGCATATTTTTACCTTTATGTATAACTTTATAAAATATAATGTTTTAAATGTTTTAAATATAATGTTCAATAGAGAAATATGCAATGATTGTAAAACTAAGTGATACTTTTAAATATTAAACTAAAACCACCAGTAAGTGGCAGCAAGGTCAAGTGGCTGTGAATGAATCATTGAATCACTGATTCGTTCAAAGCCGCAGAGTTGTTCGCGAAACACAGACGATGTTGTAGTTCTGCTGTGGTTTTTGTTAGAACTATTTTTGTTGTTGTTGCAAAATAGAGTAAATACTGACAGTACTGTGTTTAAAATGTACGTTTTGTTTTATAGCCTGTTGTATAATAATGTCACGGTTGCAATCATGTGGATATTTGGGAACAATTGCATTCTTGCTCGTTATCATCATTTCACGAGTTTCATTTCATATCCATATAATTAAATAGAGTAAAGTTATGCGTATTTGGCGTGCTGTCCGGGGAGAGGGCTCCGAGCTCGGAATTTTGGCCCGAACCCAGAGTACTCCCCCCAGTGTGGTAAAAGTACATAGAACTAGAAGTGAGGAGATGGGGTGGGGGAGGGATGCTGATAAATTCTCAGATGAACAGAGGTAAGTCTGCTGAATTTATACCTCTTGACATTGGTTGAGTTGATTAACTGAATGCTCTCCACCTGTGCTAATTAGGTTAATTATCTGAACTTGCTCCTCCCGAACTTTGTTAATAAAACATCATTAAATACAAGAACTCACACAAGGTATGTTTTTGTATATATGATGTTTTATTAACAAAATTCGGGAGGAGCAACGTTCAAATAATCTGACTAATCATCACATCATCTCGGCCAGCTGTCAGCAATCAGTAATCAACATATCTACCCAATCAGCATGAGTGAAAGCATATATAAGTCACGGTCGACTCACCCATATTCCTCGACAGTTTGACAGCATTAAGAACCTCCAAGCCGGCTCCATTAAGAGTTATCTAAGTGGAATCCAGTTTTTTCATAAACTTATATTTGGCTCACCATCTTCTGAAATAACCAATTCACAAACATCCCTTCTCATCAAAGGCATCCAAAGAACCCAACCCACACGCCAAGACACCAGGAAACCCATCACCCTAGACATCCTCACCAAATGCATCTCCACTCTCCGCCGAGGCTACTACTCCATCAACACAGTCCGTACTCTTGACGCAATGTTCATACTGGCCTTTTTTGGTTTCCTCAGATGTTCAGAACTCACCATCACGTCCGGCTTCAACCAAAAACCCATCCCACAATTTCAGACTTATCAGTGCTAGATGACGACACCATATCTTACTTCATCAAACAAAGTAAAACGGAAAAACGAAGAAAGGCCATTTTATCTACATCTTTAATCTCCCCGCACCAATTCAGCCGTACCAAACCCTTTCAGCATATTTACACTTCAGAAATGCTCCAGCTAAACTCCCATCCGACCCACTTTTTGTTGACGATTCCAACTGCCCTGTCACACGTTTTTGGTTGCAAAAACACCTTAAATCCATCCTGATTCAATCGGGCATCCAAGCAGACCACTTCTCCAGTCATTCGTTCCGCATAGGAGCAGCAACTACAGCTGCCCAAAAAGGCCTTTCCCAGCATCAAATCCAAACATTGGGTCGCTGGTCATCAGAAGCTTTTAAGAGCTACATCCGATCAAATCGCATCAATATTAAAGAAGCTCAACGAACACTCATCAGCTAGATTCAGCTCCAGCCTCGTTCCCTCATCTGCAACCCCACCACATCCAACTAAGCTAATGCCTTCATTCCATCATGGGAATTTCTTTTCCACTGCCGCAGCAGTGAGGTCACCTCGGCTCCCGCAGGAGCTCAGTTCTGGATAATTCCTCCACTGCCGCAGCAGTGATGTCGCCTCGGCTCCCGCAGGAGCTCAGTTCTGGCTAACTCCTCCACTGCCGCAGCAGTGATGTCGACTCGGCTCCCGCAGGAGCTCAGTTATTCTGGCTATTCTCTCCACTGCCGCAGCAGTGATGTCACCTCGGCTCCCGCAGGAGCTCAGTTCTGGCTAATTCCTCCACTGCCGCAGCAGTGATGTCGTCTCGGCTCCCGCAGGAGCTCAGTTATTTTGCCTATTCTCTCCACTGCCGCAGCAGTGATGTCGCCTCGGCTCCCGCAGGAGCTCAGTTCTTCAGGCCAATTTCTCCACTGCCGCAGCAGTGATGTCGCCTCGGCTCCCGCAGGAGCTCAGTTATTTTGGCTTTTCTCTCCACTGCCGCAGCAGTGATGTCGCCTCGGCTCCCGCAGGAGCTCAGTTATTCTGGCTATTCTCTCCACTGCCACAGCAGTGATGTTGCCTCGGCTCCTGCAGGAGCTCAGTTATTCTGGCTATTCTCTCCACTGCCGCAGCAGTGATGTCACCTCTGCTCCCGCAGGAGCTCAGCGCTGTCCAATGTCTTCATCCATATGATGATAACTCTACCGGTCCTTTACTAACCCTCCTAGCAGCACATTCAGCCTAAGCAAGGCAATTTTGGGGGTCATCAGTAATGTTCCGGCTACTGTCCTGCATTGGTTTGCAATTTTTGGGGGGAGTAATCTGGGTTCGGGCCAAAATACAGAGCTCGGAGCCCTCTCCTCGGACAGCACGCCAAATACGCATACTACTACGCATACTATTTTCTATCGGATTATTTGTAAGTGTGAACTAGTGAAATATCGAAGAAAGTTTGAGTCAAATCAGTATCAATCCACTATCTGTGTCTATATTTGTTCTTCATGCGAGTAAGTGCTAAATCCCCACTTTTACAAAGGTGCATTGTCGATGACAGTAATTTAACACGATTTAAGGCAGCAGACTGCACGCAATCTATCATATGCATGCTGCTTCTGTGGATGCAGTCATTTTTGACTGCAAATGATGAGGTAATTTGATTAAATGTACTGGATTTACAGCATTTTGCCAGTTAGAAATACATGCTCGGGTTTAATATTATTTTAAGGTAGAATTAAATGAACTACTCAGCATTTTGTTTGTGTACCCCCTTTTGTCACCTCGCATACCCCAGTTTGGGAACCACTGTGATGGAGCATTGTTTTAATGTTCTTGAAGGTGGTGCACTTCTTAGAAAGTGCCGCGCTTAGGTTAGGATAAACATCTTTTAGCAGATAAACATCTTTTAGCAGATCAGAGGTAAACTTGATCATGTCCGTTCCGATTTCACTATCCTCGGGAACATTTATGATCCGAAGATTTGCCCTGCGTGATTTTCCAGGTCATCCAAACGGTCTAACAGTGCTTTGTTGGTTGCTTTTAACGCAGCAATGTCTGCCTCCGCTTTAGCAAGGGCGTCAAAGTTTTCCCCAGCCATTGTTTCCACGGTGTGAGACGCTTTCCAAATGCATCCACAGTTTCTTGAAATGATTCTATGGAAAGCTGATTTGGTGCCAGCCAGGGAAGACTTGATTAACGCATTCATGTCCTCTTTGAGATATTGGCACTGTTTTTCCAGCTCCATAGTCAGCATACTCAGAGAATTCCTCGTTAGCCTCCGAAGTGGCTGCCGCCATTTTAGCTAAGTTGCTGCTTATCTATGTTTTCTTTGGATCTTGATCGTTTTCATTTTAGAGTTAGGCATTTTGCCTTCTATTAGCATTTTACCGCACTTCTATTATAGCCTCGTGGTGCGTGTCTGACCTGTTATAGATTATAATTACTGATATTTAATTTGAAGTCGTTGGGAGGCTCACACACACGCGTCCTCTGTCTACATCACTCAAACCGGAAGCCCTGAAAAGGATTCTTTTGTGTATTATATTAACTAAAATATGATGAAATGTTTGAAAAAAAGTGCACTTTTGATGACCTGTTTAAATATTAGTAGTAAAAGTTTTGAAAATGTACCAATTGCTTATGAAAATTGCACCACCTGTAAAACAGATGTCCTATTTTTAATCCCTTACAGTAGTACATTTTTTCAGTTATCTTATAGTAAATCTTCATAATGATTTTGGAAACATGGATCAAGGAAGACACATTGGTGGGGAATGAAGAGTGGCAGAGAGAGGGAGGACTAGAACCCTCACAGTACTGTACATCCATCCATCCATCTATTCCATAAATTTTCCAAACCACTTGTCCTATGTAGGGTCATGGGGAGGCTGGAGTCTCTCCCAGCATCTCGGGTCATAGGCAGGAAACACCCTTGACAGATGGCTGGTCCAGCACAGGGATGACACATACTCAGAATGTGCTTTATTCGCCAGGTGTGCACAAACACACAAGGAATTTGTTGTGGTTTTCTACAGAAGCTCTTGGTACACACAAACATATGACATGAGAACAGAAACATTTAAATAAGTAAACTAAGAAAAAAATAATAAATAAGTAAAATAAAATAAATAATAATACTAAAGTGGTATACATCTGGAATAAAAGACATACAGATTTGTATTGTATATACAGCAGGATGAATAGAATATATATATATATTTACACTCTATATAATACACATATATATAATTTTTACTCTCTCTCAAGTACTAAAAGTGAATACTAAAACAGGTAATTGCTATGTTAGCTGTTTAAGCTGGAGATAGCGTTGGGGAAAAAAACTGTTCTTATGCCTAGACGTTCTAGTGCACAGAGATCTGTAACGTCTGCCTGAGGGAAGAAGTGCAAACAGGTTGTGTCCAGGGTGAGAGGGGTCTGTGATGATGTTACCTGCCCGTCTCTTCACTCTAGTGTTGTACAAGTCCTGAAGGTTGGGCAGGTGCATACCAATTATCCTTTCAGCTGTCCTAACCACTAATACAACCACTCTGCTCTCTGCGATCCTTTCTGCTGCTCGATTCCTGTCTGCTGCTCGATTGCTCCTGTCTGCCTCGCTGCTGGTGGTTTGCGTCTCTGTATAGCTTTGTTTTCTCTTATTTTTATTGAATCTCTTACTTTTATTCATTGTTGCTTATATTATTATTATTGCCTACCACATTAATCTGACATCGCTAGCTTGTAATCTTTGAATCTAAATCGCTGTTACAACACGTTTGCATCTCGTTAGCTTGTTAACTTGTCATCAGTCTCGCACGCTCCTTTTTCAATGCATTCATCAAACAGCTGTGGTAACTCGGATCAGTCTACAAACACGGTGAGTCATGTCATCCTCTCCCAGTGTTATTTCGTGTTCAGTTTGTCACATGTTCAGTATAGCTCTCTCTGTCAGCGACGAGGGATTTACATGTCATAAATGTAGGGAAATAGTCAGGCTGACAGAGAGAATCTCAGAGACACGCATCCAAACTTTAATCAAGGATAGTAAGAATGCAGGGGCTTCAGATATTGTTTTGGATGCGACTAGCTTAGTGTACTCTGTACATTGTTCGGTTCCGGCTGTAGAGCCCGCGCAGCAGGGCACTTGGGTAATGGTGAGGCGGCCTAGCCGCGGAAAACACCACTCTTCCGTTCCAATAAGAACATCAAACAGGTTCTCCCCACTCAGTGACGCACCAACTGAGAAACCTGTTGAAAGTGCCCTAGTTATTGGCGATTCTATTACACAGAACATGAAAATAGAGACACCACCCACCATAGTCACATGTTTGCTGGGAGCCAGAGCACTTGACATCAAAGCAAATTTAAAAGTGCTGGCTAATGCTAATCGTAAATACTCTAAAATTATTATTCATGTCGGCACAAATGATGTTCGACTTCGCCAGTCTGAGATCACTAAAATTAACATTAAAGAGGTGTGTGAACTCGCAAGTACAACGTCAGGAGAAGAAATTTGCTCTTGCCCTCTTCCTGTTTGTCGGAGTGATGAGATAGTTAACAGATTATCATCACTCAATGGCTGGCTGTCTAAGTGGTGTCCGCAGAATAATATAGGTTTCATAGACAATTGGAAAAGTTTTTGGGGCAGACCTAACCTGGTGAAAAGAGATGGTATTCATCCGTCCCGGGATGGTGCTGCTCTTCTTTCTAGTAATATGGCACATAGTCTTAGAACTAAAACATGACAAACTGGGGCCCAGGTCAGGAAGCAGACAGACTGGCTAAATCGACCGTCTGCTAGCTGCCTCACGTTACAGAAGTCAGATAAATCCCAACACATAGAAACTCTTACACCTAGATATTATCACATAGAGACTGTGTCTGTACCCCGAATTAGTAAAAACAAAAAACTTCCAAACCCATTTAATGGTAAAAATTTAATTGATGTTCAACAAATAAAAAATAGAGATAATAATGATAAACAAATGATAAAGCTTGGGTTGTTAAATATTAGATCCCTTTCTTCAAAAGCACTTATTGTAAATTATATTATCACAGACAATAATCTAGATTTGCTGTGTTTGACAGAAACTTGGCTAAAACCGGACGATTACATTACTTTAAATGAGTCTAGCCCTCAAGATTATGATTATCGACACAATCCTCGTCAGAAAGGCAAAGGGGGAGGTGTTGCTGTAATTTATAGTAATATTTACAGTATTAGTCAAAAGTCTTTCAAATATAATTCCTTCGAAGTGATGGTGCTTTACGTAACATTATGTAAGTTGACATTTGTGCTGGCTACTGTATACAGGCCACCAGGACACCATACAGACTTTATCAAAGAAATTGCCGATTTTCTATCAGAATTAGTACTAGCTGCAGATAAAGTCCTTGTTGTTGGTGATTTTAATATCCATGTAGATAATAAAAAAGACTCATTGGGATTGGCATTTACAGACATTCTAAACTCTATTGGTGTTAGACAACACGTGTCAGGACCCACTCATTGTCATAATCATACTTTAGATGTAATATTGTCACATGGAATCGATATTGATGCCGTTGAAATTCTACAGCAGAATGACGACATCTTAGATGATTATCTAGTCTCGTGTATACTACATTTAGTCAAAGCGGCTAAATCGCTTTATAAATAATCTTCCTGATCAGTTTCATCGCCTTAGCATACCAGACAGCTTAGAAGACCTCGATGTTGCAACAGAAACTATTGCCTCTGTCTTTTCCAGCACATTAGACTCAGTCGCTCCTTTGCGTTTAAAAAAGATTAAGGAAATTAATCCAACGCCATGGTACAATGAGCACACTCGGGCCCTAAAAACAGCAGCTAGAAAAATGGAGCGCAGCTGGAAGAAAACAAAACTAGAAGTATTTCGCATTTCGTGGAGAGAGAGAATGACTGAGTACAGAAAGGCCTTAAAAACTGCTAGATCTGCCTATTTTTCAAAACTTTTAGAAGAAAATAAACACAACCCTAGGTATTTATTTGATACAGTTAAATTAACAAGAAATAAAGCTTCAACTTCTGATGTTTCCAAAGAGCACAGCAGTAATGACTTTATGAACTTCTTTACTTGCAAGATTGATAATATTAGAGAAAAAATTATAACCATGCAACCGTCTACTACAGTATTGTGTCAGACAGTGCATTGTAGTGTCCCTGAGGAAAAATTCAATTCATTTACTGCTTTAGGAGAGGAAGAATTGTCTAAACTTGTTAAATCATCAAAATCAACCACATGTATGTTAGACCCTATACCGACTAAGCTATTGAAAGAGATGCTTCCAGAGGTCATAGATCCTCTTCTTAATATCGTTAATTCATCTTTATCACTAGGATACGTACCAAAAACTTTTAAGCTGGCTGTTATTGTCACAGACACGTCAGGTTCCAACCTCAACCAATCACAGCGCACACCATCTCCAGAGTACTGATCACCGCCACCTGCACCTCATCACCTCACTCATCACCAGCACCATAAAGAGCACACACACACAGCACTCCATGTCCGGTCTCGTTCGCATATACTCCCTGTTATGCTTACCTCAAGGACTCCTCTTCGTATACTCACCTGTCTCCAGCGTGTCTCCTTCCCTCTGTGTGCCTCGTCTTCTGTGTGGGTGTGCTCCAGTCAGCTCCAAGTGTCTCCAGCGATCTCCAAGCTCCAGCGTATATCAACCTGCAACGAAAAGGACAGTAACTATTCCCTATATTACCATCTGAACTTCATCTGCATCCATTCTACTCACCTGTTTAATATCCCTTGCTCTACTGTGGTCAATAAACTACCCATACCTGTTTACATCTGTGTCTGCCTCCTGTGTACCGTAACAGTTATTAAACCTCTTATTAAAAAAACACAATTTGATCCTAGAGAATTAGTCAATTACAGGCTGATTTCAAATCTCACTTTTCTGTCAAAAATACTAGAAAAGGCAGTTTCATCACAACTAGGTTCCTTTTTAGAAAGAAATACTATCTGTGAGGATTTCCAGTCAGGATTTAGACCGTACCATAGTACTGAGACTGCTCTCATTAGAGTTACTAATGATTTGCTCTTATCATCAGATCGTGGTTGTATTAGTGTTACTGGATCTTAGTGCTGCATTTGACACTATTGATCACAATATTCTTCTAAATAGACTCGAAAACTATGTTGGCATTAGTGAAATTGCATTGGCATGGTTCAAATCATACTTATCTGACCGTTATCAGTTTGTAGTAGTAAACTATGAGATGTCATATCAATCACGTTAAAATATCAAGTTAAATATGGAGTACTGCAAGGCTCAGTACTAGGACCGTTGCTTTTCACTCTGTACATGCTACCCTTGGGAGATATCATTAGGAAGCATGGCATTCGTTTTCATTGTTACGCTGATGATACTCAGCTCTATATTTCTTTGCATCCTGACGAAACTTACCAATTCGCTAAATTAACAGAATGTATAGCTGATATAAAAAACTGGATGACCAGTAATTTCCTACTACTAAATTCAGAAAAAACAAAGATTCTAATTTTTGGACCAAAAACTTCTTCACGCAATAATCTAGAATACTGTCTAACACTTGATGGCTGCTCTGTTAAGTTTTCGTCGTCAGCTAGGAACCTGGGGGTGCTCTTTGATACCAATCTTTCATTTGAAGGCCATGTTACTAGCATCTGTAAAACCACATTCTTCCATCTTAAAAATATATCTAAACTACGACATATGCTCTCAATGAAAAATGCAGAACATGACCTCAAGGTTAGATTACTGTTACACTTTACTGGGTGGTAGTTCATCCCGCTTGATAATTAAACTGCAGCTCGTACAAAATGCAGCAGCTAGAGTTCTTACTAGAACTAGGAAGTATGACCATATTAGCCCAGTTCTGTCATCACTGCATTGGGTTCCTGTTAAACATCGTATAGATTTTAAAATCTTGCTAATTACTTACAAAGCACTAAATGGTTTAGCTCCTCAGTACCTAAGCGAGCTCTTAATGCATTATAGTCCTTCACGTTTATTGCGATCTCAGAATTCAGGCCAGCTGATAATACCTAGGATATCAAAATCAACCGCAGGCAGTAGATCCTTCTCCTATTTGGCACCTAAACTCTGGAACAATCTTCCTAGCATTGTTCGGGATGCAGACACACTCTGTCAGTTTAAATCTAGACTAAAAACGTATCTCTTTAACCTGGCATACACATAACACATTATCAATTTATATTTTCAAATCCATTAAAGGATTATTAGGCTGCATAAATTAGGTCAGCCGGAACTGGGAACACTTCCTATAACACCAGATGTACTCGTTACATCAGAAAAAGAATGGCATCTACGCTAATATTAGTCTTTCTGTTTATCCCGAGGTTTACCGTAGTCAACCGGATCCGGGCCGTATCCAGCTGAGACCAAGGACCGGCGCCATGACACGACCACAACGCAGCCCTGAAGTATCAGCAAAGATCGAGTCGACTAGATCATCCATTGTGAAGACATCATCAACACGACAGCCAGTGCCACAGTTCCTCAACAAACCGCCCATACCGGCGCGATGAATACGATCCTCAACTGGACACGACCACAACGCAGCCCTGAAGTATCAGCAGAGATCGAGTCAACTAGATCATCCATTGTGAAGGCCTCAACGACATGACAGCCAGTAGCACAGTTCCTCAACAAACCGTCCATACCGGCGTGATGAATACGATTGTAGCGTCTGGACCAATCAGGCACACAAAATTATTCAATATATTTAATGAATTACCTATGAACTCACTTTATCAAAGTTCTGTGAACCCATCCCCCTAAAACTGCCACCAGCATCCCAAGTGTAGCTAGCACACAGGCCAACCTAGGTGTCCTGTTACAGATATATGGTACTTTTATGATCCGGAAGAATGCTGTAGAGACTAGTGACTCATTCTTCCTGAGAAGGACAAATAAACTCTCTTAATCCTATGTATTCTCTATATAACCACTTGGAAAATGTATAAACATGTATCCAATTTTCCCATCTCATGACTTTCCTTTTATAGGCTTTATTCTATGTACTAATTCTCTCTTTTGAACTATTTTGGTATTAATGTTCCATAGTTGCAAATGTATAGTTGACTGAGATCACATTGGCAGCATGTTTGGTATCTACGGACTCCAACTTTCATTTCCTATTTGGTAATTTATGTTACATGTTACTAACTCTGTGACACATTAGTATTATAAGAATCTAGAGGGTTCTTTTCTCATTCATCCAATCCAGTGTCTTATGCTAATATCTTGCTACAGAACAAAGACTCGTAAAACTTCCCTCTGAAAGGGATACTCCTTATTGGCTCAGACACCTCAAGAGGGTGTGACATCTTCACCCCTTATATTCACTGATCACAAGATCAAACCCCCTTCTCTTCCTGCTCTTCCTCCTCTTCTTCTCTTTTACTGACAAATGCTGACGTCAAGATGACGCTTTAAGAAGCTAGAAGCTTCTAAGGAACCCCAAGCTTGTGCCAGGCCTCGGCCTAGACCTTCCATTCACGAAAGATCCTCTGAATCCAACTGGTTCTCTTTCGTCAAGACAATATCAGCAAAGATTCAACGGAAGCCTCCACAAATTGCATCAGGACAGTTTTAATTCAACTTGGAGAGACATGCAAGTATCAAACTTAGTCTCATTATCGGATACATTGAGTATCCTTACCCCTTTTTAAAGAAGGGCCTGTTAAAACTAAACTGATGGTTTGCTCAAGGCTGTTAATCTGCTGAATGTCCAACAATGCTGTAACTTCTTGCTTCCTGTACTCTGCTTTAGCTCTCTCTCTCTTGGTAAACTGTATGCATGTATGTGTGTGAATGTTAGAGTAGTTTAAGTGTTTAGTCTAGTTAATAAAGTCTCGTTCATGTCACATGTAAAGTTGTCGGTGTTTTGCGCTCATATGCTGGAGTCCCTATTCATGTCGATCCCGACTATAGGCTTTTAGTAGTACTTTACAATAGGGGTGACCCTGAATAGTCGACGATTCGAATCTTCGATAGGAGGAGCCTGATTCGACTACCAATCTCACAGTCGAATCGTCGCAGAGGTGTTATGAGACGATATATGGGGGCGCTCAATATCTGATTTTACATAGACCTACCGGTTCTTTCCCAATAGGTTAATATACAGCCCATTATGTTAATACTATAAATAAAAATGTGAAAAGAAAGAAGATTTAATAAATATTTTTAATGTGCGTGAATAAATCCAACCTGTGACCGATTTAAGTTTCACTTCCATGATCCGTGACCGGCAGATGAGCATCTTTACGGCAGGGATTAAATCTTCAACAATGCCTTGGATAAAGTGTACAATTGGATGCACTTTGAAATGGTAAAAGATTATCAAAAAAACGTATGATGCAAGTTGTGCCAACAGCTTATGTCCTAGAACTCAACAATGACAAACACTGCGGCGCGCTTCTGCCGGCCAACGAGCTGACTATAGCGCGCTATTTGAAAAGACTCAAACGGACACAGGCAGATCGCGTGAAAGGATGTAATATGATTTTTGGATGTTGTGAATGTTTAGCTAAAAAGACTGCCACTCCATTTTAGCGTTTATTGTCTCTGCAGTTAAAAAGACAAGTTGACAATTCTAGCTATACTTTCATTATTTTAATAATTTCTTTAAATTTAATTTATTTATTGATCACTCTGGGTTATCTAATTTAACTATTTCTGGCTTGTGTTTTGAAATATGTTCCCCTGCACTTCAGGCATTTTGCAGTTTGACTTGATCATATTTCATTTTTTTAATTAGGCTATTTTCATTTATTAGAACGGTATATTCTGTTCTAATTCAATTCTGTAAATTAATGTTTGATTAAAAAAAAAATATATAATTTTTTTAAATTAAATTAATACATTTTTTTTTTGTTTTTTGGTGCATCAATGTTGCGCTGTAGATTAGTTAAAGCTTGCTCGCACAGACAATTTAGCCGATGTAATTTGATTTGCCGACATATGAAGTGTATATCTATCTGCAGTGTGGCCTTTCTGCAGTTATTAATATATATATTTTAAAGTTTATTGATCCAAAATGTTTTTATTAATTTTTTTCTATATCTTTGAGAGTGTTCTGTACATCGTGGTTGTGAATGTTTATCCACATTGCCTTTCATTTGTTTAAAAAAGATAAAATCATTGTCAGTTTCGTATATCACTTGACAGGCAGTTTGGTTGGTTATTAGAAAGAAAGATGCTTCTCTGTGCTGTGTGTGAAAGAAAATAAAAGTTGTCTTAAGCCGCGGGTAGACTATAGCCAGGCCTTACTTCATTTTCTGTGTCCCGCACAGTTCAGCGCGCAAACCTTTCAAAGTCCGTGCGCACTCTCTAGTGGACTGCTGTTTTTCAAAATAAGATTGTTATTTCCCATAACCTGGAAATGAACATTTCTTAGAATTAATAAACAATTAACACTGTGTGTTCATTAGACAACAGGTTAATTGATGGTAATATTAATTTTATTACATTAAGTTAATTTTATTAACTGATCCAAATATTAATAATTAATTATAACTAGTTATGATTAATTATTCATATTTGTTTTGAGCTAATTTGCTACAACGATCCTCAACTGGATGGAAATAAATACTTTGATTGTTGAGATCCTATCAGACTTATGATAGCAACCTGAATCGTAACAAAGCACTGTTCGCCAGAGGAGAACTGGCCCCCCGACTAAGCCTGGTTTCTCCCAAGGTTTTTTTCTCCATTTTAACACCTATTTGCCACTTGTTTGCCACCTGATGTCATCTGATGGAGTTTGGGTTCCTTGCCGCTGTCGCCTTTGGCTTGCTTAGTTGGGGACACTTGACATTTGACTTGACATTTGATATTCAACAGTATTCTTGACATTTATTCAATAGTGCTTCTGATCTGCCTGCATTGACACTATTCTTTAAGAGCTGCTGTGCAGCCCAAATTTATGTACCAGTTATCAATGTAAAGCTGCTTTGACACAATCTGCATTGTAAAAAGCGCTATATAAATAAAGGTGACTTGACTTGACTTTACTAACAATCCGTTGCAGTCTTCTTATATCTGATTTGCTGGCTGACCCAAACCAAACAGTTATAGAAGTGCACAGAACTGACTCAATAACAGCCGAGTAAAGCAGCTCCTGTGGCAGGTTGAACTTCCTCAGCTGGCGAAGGAAGTACAGTCTCTGCTGAGCCTTTTTCGCAGTGGAGTCAATGTGATTGTCCCACTTAAGGTCCTGAGAGATGGTGGGCCCAGGAACCTGAATGACTCCACTGCCTCCACAGTGCTGTTCATGATGGTGAGAGGGGGGAGTGCAGGGGGGTTTCTCCTAAAGTCCACGATCATCTACACTGTCTTGAGCGTTTTCAGCTCCAGGTTATTGTGACTGCACCAGACAGCCAGCTGTTCAACCTCCAGTCTGTAAGCAGACTCGTCTCTGTCCCGGATATGGCCAATGGTGTCATCTGCGAACTTCAGGAGCTTGACAGAGGGGTCTTTAGAAGTGCAGTCATTTGTGTAGAGGGAGAAGAGCAGTGGGGAGAGAACACAGCCCTGAGGGGTGCCAGTGTTGATGGTGCGGGTGCTGGATGTGAGTTTTCCCATCCTCACTAGCTGCTGCCTGTCTGTCAGGAAGCTGGTGATCCACTGATAGATGGAGGTGGGTACAGAGAGCTGGGTCAGTTTATTCAGGAGGGTATCCGGGATTGTGGTATTGAAAGCCGAACTGAAGTCCACAAACAGAATCCTTGCATAAATTCCTGGTTTGTCCAGATGTTGTAGGATATAATGCAGTCCCATATTGACTGCATCATCCACAGACCTATTTGCTCGATAAGCAAACTGCAGGGGGTCCAGCAGGGGTCCAGTGATGTCCTTCAGGTAGGCTAGCACCAGTCTCTCAAATTACTTCATGACCACAGACGTCAAAGCAACAGGTCTGTAGTCATTTAGTCCTGTGATTTTTGGTTTCTTGGGTACAGGGATGATGGTGGAGCGTTTGAAGCAGGAGGGGACTTCACACAGCTCCAGTGATCTGTTGAAAATCAGTGTGAAGATGGATGACAGCTGGACAGCACAGGCTTTGAGACAGGCTGGTGAAACACCGTCTGGGCCTTTGGCTTTCCTTATCTTCTGTTTCCTGAAGACTCTGCATACATCCCTGTCACTGATCTGAAGTGCAGGTTGAGAAGCAGGAGGGGGAGGATGGAGAGGGGTGAGGGTGTTGATGGCTGTGTGGTGAGCCGGTCAGAGCGGATGTAGGGTGTGAGACCAGGTCTTTCAAACCTGCAGTAAAATGTATTCAGCTCGTTGGCCAAATGTTGGTTCTCCACAGTGCTGGGGGATGGGGTCTTGTAGCTGGGGATGGTTTTCAGGCCCTTCCACACTGATGCTGGGTCAGTAGCTGAAAGCTGGTGTTCTAGCTTCTTAGCATAGCTTCTCTTTGCTACACTGATCTCCTTATTCAGTGTGTATTTGGCCTGTTTGTACAAGACTTTGTCCCCGCTCCTGTAGGCATCCTCTTTGGCCTGGCGAAGCTGTATGAGTTTTGCAGTAAACCAAGGTTTGTCATTGTTATATGTTACATAAATCCTGGTGGGAACACACATGTCCTCACAGAAACTGATGTAGGATGTCACGGTGTCAGTGAGCTCATCCAGATCAGTGGCTGCAGCCTCAGAAACACTCCAATCAGTGTAGTCGAAACAGACTTGTAGGACCCGCTCTGTTTCGCTGGTCCATTTCTTTACAGTTCTTACCACAGGCTTAGCAGATTTAAGTTTCTGCTTGTAGGCTGGTAGAAGATGAACCAAACAGTGATCAGAGAGTCCCAAAGCCGCTCTGGGGACAGAGTGGTATGCATCCTTTAATGCAGTGTAGCAACTCGGTGATGCGATCCGCGATGAAGCGTGTTCCCTAGTGAAAAAAAAGTATACTTTATTGCATTTTAAAATGTATTCCCTTTTTCTATAGTACACTGCAAATATACTAACAAAAAATTTACTATCTTTAAATATATAAAAAGTATATTAGTATCATATTTTCACAATACAACTTTTAACACACTTTAAAATAATTGTACTTTCTAAATTTAGAAAAATATACTTGAAGTGTAAGTTTAGTTTATTTTTTAAAAGTGTATTTATTTGCACTTTATAAAAATATATTTGAGGTATATTTTAACTGTGTACTGAAAATGATCATTGTAACAATGCACTGAAAGTATATTTAAAAAATACATTATTTAATATCCTGAAGTTGTAGTGTATCTAAAGTTAAATTTGAGTATATTTTTTAAGTTTACTTATTCATCCTTGGAATTCATTATATTACTTTTGCTTATTTATTTCAGTATGACTAATGCATTACAAGCCATTTAATATATGCAGTGTAGCCTATAATTTCCAAATATGAGTAAATATGTTTAACAAGTTTACACTGGCAGAATCATTTTACAATCATACACACAAATCTATATTAAACAACACAGCAGCAGCACAAGCAATGTTACATGCGAAAAAATATGTCGAGTGGTTAAACTTGAGACTTCGGAATTCAAATGTCTCTTCAACTTGGTCTGTGACCAATCAGATTTTGTTGCTCACTGCCTTCAGCCAATCAGAGCTGCTGACGTCACGGTCCTCGTCTGAATACCCCTCGCTCTGTCACTCAGGGGCTTTCAGGTGAATTATATTGTCGCAATGTATAATTTATTTAATAAAACACTGAAAGCGTAATACATCTTGGGGATTCTGACCAGTTCAATCAAATGACATCGCAGACTGACAGATGGCGACGACAACCGGGAATTTAATGGCCTACGCGATCCTGAAAGAACCGGAGAAAAGTGCTGCTATTTGGAGGTAAGTTGTACCTTAGTCTACCAGTTAACAAACTTTTTTTTATTTTCTTTAACAAACGGAGAGCGATATTTCGGCTTAATATCTCCTTTTTGAGTTTGTGTGTAGTGGTTTATTATGGAGGACCAGGGGTGCCACTTAAAAATAAAAAGAAGAATCAATTAATTAATTTAATAATTCAAACATAAAAATGTATATAAATGAATCACTTTTTATATGGGCAAATTAATAGACATATTTAAAGTTGTTTATTTAATTCCTGTTTTTAAATGTAGTTTAATAAAACAATAAAACAATAAATTTTAAAAATCTTTTTTGAACGTATAAATAAATAGACAAATTTGAAATTGGATATTTAATTAATTTTTTAAAACGTAGATCAATAAAACAATAAAAAGTACATTAGTAAATCATTTTAAATGCGCATTTAAATCGCTTTTTTAAAAAGAATTTGGCAAATGCTTTTCTTTCTCTATTTACCAATTGCTTTTCTTTTGTCGGTTTGCCAAATGCTTTTCTTTATCCATTTGTCAATCGAGTGGTAAAATGCCATTGGACAGTACACACGTGGGAGCAACCAATCAACTTTAGCCTCAATTTGAAGAGCCAATCCTCTCTCACTTGTAACACTCACTGTCATTAGACAGTTAGTACGGTGACCGAGAGGGGACATGTTCAGTTCATTTAGTTTTGTCGTGGCCACAACATATAAACTCGTGGGAACGTGATAATATGTCGTGGCCACAAGATATTAATTCGTGGGAACGTAGGAGTTCATTTACAAGGAGTTCATTTACGGGAATATTTTATATATATATAAATAAGTTGCGCAGGTTGTTTACACATTTAACTCGTGACCATGAGAAAAATATATCGTTCCCTCAACATATGATCTCGAGGCCACGACTTTACATCGCGTGGCCACGGCATAAGGATGTCGTTACCTCGACAAAACGATCTCGTGGCCGTTCCCACGAATTAATATCTTGTGGCCACGACATATTATCACGTTCCCACGAGTTTATATGTTGTGGCCACGACAAAACTAAATGAACCGAACATGTCCCCTCTCGGTCACCGTACTAACTGTCCAATGACAGTGAGTGTTACAAGTGAGAGAGGATTGGCTCTTCAAATTGAGGCTAAAGTTGATTGGTTGCTCCTATGTGTGTACTGTCCAATGGCATTTTACCACTCGATTGACAAATGGATAAAGAAAAGCATTTGGCAAACCGACAAAGAAAAGCAATTGGTAAATAGAGAAAGAAAAGCATTTGCCAAATTCTTTTTAAAAAAGCGATTTAAATGCGCATTTAAAATGATTTACTAATGTATTTTTTTATTGTTTTATTGATCTACGTTTTAAAAAATGAATTAAATATCCAATTTCAAATTTGTCTATTTATTTATACATTCAAAAAAGATTTTTAAAATTTATTGTTTTATTGTTTTATTAAACTACATTTAAAAACAGGAATTAAATAAACAACTTTAAATATGTCTATTAATTTGCCCATATAAAAAGTGATTCATTTATATACATTTTTATGTTTGAATTATTAAATTAATTAATTGATTCTTCTTTTTATTTTTAAGTGGCACCCCTGGTCCTCCATAGTTTATGGCACGTTTGTATGATTGGTCAAATCGGCCCTTATTCTGTATGATATTAATTCATAAAGTGTTGTACGCTTGACTATGAACCGAAAACAATATCGACATGCCATACTGATACAGTTCCCTGCTGCTAATCCTCATTTATTGTTCAGAAATAGTATTGGTTCAATGTAGGATTTAGACTATTGTAAAAGTTGAACATGCTGTCTGACCTTCTATCTTTGATATATTCTGTTAACAGATGCTGTTCTTCATGAGTTTCTGCAGTCACTGCCTCTCAGTGTTGCCAGATTGGAAATGTCCAATTATCGTACCAGAAGCTCAAAATTATTGTATTTGGAACAAAATTATCGTACACGCCTTTTTTATAGGTAAATGAACTAAATTAATAACTATTGATTTTTTACAACGGAAAGAATCAATACTGAACTAACTTAAGCTGGACAATCACACTATTTTATCTGCTGTACAGCCAATGTTCCCTCTATCTCTGTAAAGCTATACTTTGACACAATCTGCATTGTAAAAAGAGCTGTATAAATAAAGGTGACATGACAAATCAAACGTAACAGAATACAGCTATTTATCTATAGACCAACAACTTTTTGACATGAACTGCAAATTACCACAATACATAAATAATTAGGCATACCTTAGTGAGAAACAACTGACCTAAGCGCCGCGGCAAGAAGGTTAACTTGAGCTCGTGAGAGAGAGAGTCATTCTCCATGATGACTGGCCGAGAAGACGTAACATGAGATGAGATGGAAGACGTGCCTAACAAAGTTCACATTCTCCTTACAATCACGACGTAGTGGATCCACCTGGGATCCACACAGCTAGATCAATGAACCGATTATAATGACCATCATTTGAAGTGTCACAAAATACTGAAATTATCGTACATTATGGGATTTTTTTCATTATTGATCGTACAGAGGTCAAAATTATCATACAAATACGATAATTATCGTAAGTCTGGCAACACTGCTGCCTCTGTGTAAGCGGCCATCAGACACAATGAGAAGCTCATCAGAACATGGAATATAATGTGTAATTTGTATCTGTGTATAGAGGGTCACCATTGGTCCAATAATTTTTTTTTCTTTAATGAAAAACATGGTAAGTTTTGCTGAATGTATGTTAAATAAAAACCATTGGATTTGTTAATGAAATATGTCTCTTCATTAGTGATGTTACATTGTATTTATTTTAATGGCCTTGAAAACAAATGCATTCAACTTTGGGAAAATGTGTTAAACTGTACTTAAATAGTAGCACAATTATAATACTGTGTGAGATTATGTAATTCAAAGTACAGTAGTCAACATTTGAAGTGGATCAAAAAAGTTCAGCAAAGTTGTCCTAAGAAGAAGGTTTTAGGACAACTTTGATTAAAGGTTTTGATCCGCTTCAAATGTTGACTATATTATACAAAGTATAAGTAATAACAAAGTGTATTGTTATTGACTGCAAAGTGTGTAATTTTTAGTATTTGGAATAAGCCAAAGGTACTGAGCATACAGTATATACTATTACCTGTAAAATAATATATTCATTGTATATTGCTTGTGTGTTCTGAAGACACTTGTAATTATTTTGTAATGTAATTAAATCACAAATAAAGTGTACTTATAACACAAAGTGTACTTATAACACAAATAAAGTATACTTATAACACAAATAAAATAACACAAATAAAATATACTTATAACACAAAGTATACTTATAACACAAATTAAGTACATTTTAATATCACTAATCAAGCATGTAATTAGTCCCTACACAGGCATATACTTAAAGTGTACTAAGTATACTTGAAGTTGTTCCAATTTAGCACACAAAAGTACACTAAATATGGTAACACTTTACAATAAGGTTGTATTAGTTAACTTTAGTTAATGCATTAGTTAACGTTAACTAACCATGAACAACACCTCTGTTCAGCATTAGTTAATGTTTGTTAACGTTAACTCACACATGTATTAATGCATCTATTCATGTTAACAGTGCAATTAGTTAACATTAGTTAATGCATTAGTTAACATTAACTAACCATGAACAACACCTCTGTTCAGCATTAGTTAAACTTTGTTAACGTTAACTCACGCATATATTAACGCATGTATTCACGTTGACAGTGCAAGTCGTTAACATTAGTTAAAGGGATAGTTCACCCAAAAATGAAAATTTGATGTTTATCAGCTTACCCCCAGTGCATCCAAGATGTAGGTGACATTTTTTCTTCAGTCGATCACAAATGATGATTTTTAACTGCAACCGCTGCCGTCTGTCAGTCTTATAATAAGAGTGGACGGGAACTCGAACAATAAGAGTCTAAAACACTTCCATAGACAAATCCAAATGAAACCCTGCGGCTCGTGACGACACATTAATGTCCTAAGACACGAAACGATCGGTTTATGTGAGAAACCGAACAGTATTTATATCATTTTTTACCTCTAATACACCACTATGTCCAACTCTGTTAAGCTTCCGGTGAGTGAGGTCAGATCGCGCTCTGACAACGGAAGTGATGTCTCGCGCTCATTGAAGTATATGGGCGAGACATCACTTCCGTCACCAGAACGCGTTTTTTGACCTCACTAGCAGGAAGCTGAACGGAGTTGTACATAGTGGTGTATTAGAGGTAAAAAATGATATAAATACTGTTCGGTTTCTCACACAAACCGATCGTTTCGTGTCTTAGGACATTAATGTGTCGTCACGAGCCGCAGGGTTTAATTTGGATTTGTCTATCGTGTTTTATTTACTCTTATAGTCCAAGTTCCCGCTGACTTGCGTTATACCACTGACAGACGGCAGCGGTTGGAGTTAAAAATCATCATTTGTGTTCTACTGAAGAAACAAAGACACCTACATCTTGGATGCACTGGGGGTAAGCAGATAAACATCAAATTTTCATTTTTGGGTGAACTATCCCTTTAATGCATTAATTAACATTAACAACACCTCTGTTCAGCATTAGTTAATGTTTATTAATGTTAACTCATGGATATATTAATGCATGTATTCATGTTAACTGCACAATTAGTTAACATTAGTTAATTCAATTAGTTAACATTACCTAACCAACAACACCTAGCTGTTCAACATTAGTTAATCATTGTTAACGTTAACTCACACATATATTAATGCATCTATTCATGTTAACAGTGTTAAGTAGTTAACATTAGGTAATGCATTAGATAATATGAAATAATGGGCAATGCCTGTAAATAGCCTTAATGTTTTAAGGTTAACTTACTGTGCATATTTACATTAGTTTATGTAGCGGTTGACACACTAAGAGTGATCATTTTTAACTCATCTACGCTAAAGGTAAAAATGCCATTGTGTCTATTCATATTAACAGCACAAGTAGTTAACATTAGTTAATGCATTAGATAACATGAACTAATCATGAACAATGCCTCTTATTTAGCCTTAATGTTTTAAGGTTAACTTACTGTACTTACATTAGTTTATGTAGCAGTTGACACATTTCTAACTCTCCACTCACTCACACTAAATTAAGGTAAAAAAAATACCATTGTGTACCTTATCAGCATTATTTATTAACAAGGCATTGATTTGGGCTGTAAATATAATTTTGAAGTGCAAACCATCTGAACATTAACATATATGTTGTTCATGTTTATATGCATTTTACTATCATTACTTAGATTCAACAAAGCATTTATTAATGGAATATGTGAACCTTATTGTAAAGTGTACACTATTTCAACATTAACTGATGTGTTACTAACATTTGTTGACCCTTTATTAACATGACTTACCATTAACAAAGCATTTATTAATGGAATTTGTGAACCTTATTGTAAAGTGTACACTATTTCAACATTAACTGATGTGTTACTAACATTTGTTGATCCTTTATTAACATGAATTACCATTAACAAAGCATTCATTAATGGAATTTGTGAACCTTATTGTAAATTGTACACTTTCATCATTAACTGATGAGTTACTAACATTTGTTGACTCTTTATTAATATGACTTACCATTAACAAAGCATTTATTAATGGAATTTGTGAACCTTCTTGTAAAGTGTACACTATTTCATCATTAACTGATGAGTTACTAACATTTGTTGACTCTTTATTAACATGACTTACCATTAACAAAGCATTTAAATGAAAAATAAAATGTCTGTAATTGTTTACCCATTTTGTAATGTTCACAAATTCCATTAATAAATGCTTTGTTGAATGTAAGTAATGATAGTAAAATGCATATAAACATGAACAACATATCTGTTAATGTTCAGATGGTTTGCACTTCGTAATTATATTTACAGCCCAAATCAATGCCTTGTTAATAAATAATGCTGATAAGATACACAATGGTATTTTTTACCTTATTTTAGTGTAAGTGAGTGGAGAGTTAGAAATGTGTCAACTGCTACATAAACTAATGTAAGTACAGTAAGTTAACCTTAAAACATTAAGGCTAAATAAGAGGCATTGTTCATGATTAGTTCATGTTATCTAATGCATTAACTAATGTTAACTACTTGCGCTGTTAATATGAATAGATTCATTAATATATGCATGATTTAATGTTAACAATGATTAACTAATGCATTAACTAATGTTAACTACTTGCGCTGTTAACATGAATAGATGCATTAATACATGCGTGAGTTAACGTTAACAAACATTAACTAATGCTGAACAGAGGTGTTGTTCATGGTTAGTTAACGTTAACTAATGCATTAACTAATGTTAACTAATACAACCTTATTGTAAAGTGTTACCCTAAATATACTTAAAGTTGTATTTTAATTGTACTTAATTACAAGTAAAATATACTTAGTACAAAATTAGATGTTTCAAAATAGCACACTTTAAGTTAACTAATCATTAACACACTTGAAATATACTAATAATTAGTCTTGCTGCAAGTATACTTAGCATACTTTTTTGTCACTAGGGTTGTTTGGGATGGCTCCTTTCAGCCAGGTTTCAGTGAAGCAAAGTGCAGCAGAGTTTGAAAAGTCCTTGTTCGTGCGGGTGAGGAGAAGCAGTTCGTCTGTTTTATTTGCCAGGGAGCGGAGATTCGCCAGATGAATACTCGGCAGCGGAGTCCTAAACCCGCGCTGTCGGAATTTCACGAGCGCGCCGGCACGTTTCCCTCGTTTGCGTTGTTTGGAGCGCTTGTATACAATCGCAGCTCCTCCCACTAGAATGTCCAGTAAAAAGTCTGAATGTTCAAAAGTCAGCAAAAAGTTATTTGGTGTGTTGTTTCTGATATCTAGGAGTTTGACCCTAGTAAAGCTGATCGGAAAAAAGTTACTCAAAACAGGACAAACAAACAAAAATAACAAAAGTACCAAGACGCTACAAACCGAGGCGGCCATCCGCAGCGCCATCTTGTCTCCATATCTCCATACTCCATACTCGCACACATTCATATTCACACTCACACATACTTGCATACTTACATTCTCTAATTCACCTGTCCTGTATGTGTTTGGATTGTGGGGGAAACTGGAGCACCCAGAAGAAACCAACGTCAACACGGAGAGAATATACAAACACAGAAAGGTCTCCTTGCACATACAGTGGCATGAAAAAGTATGTGAACCCCTTGCAGAATCTGTGAAAATGAGAATTATTTTAATAAAATAAGAGGGATAATAAAAAATGCATGTTATTTTTTGTTTAGTACTGTCCTGAGTAAGACATTTTACATAAAAGATGTTTGCATTTAGTTCACAAGACAAAACAATAGCTGAATTTATTAAAATAACCCCATTCATAAGTATGTGAACCATTGATTCTCAATACTGTGTGTGGTTACCTGATGATCCACGACTGTTTTTTTGTTTTGTGATGGTTGTTCATGAGTCTCTTGTTTGTCCTGAGCAGTTAAACTGAGCTCTGTTCTTCAGAAAAATCCTCCAGCTCCTGCAGATTCATCAGTTTTCAAGCATTTTTGCATATTTGAACCCTTTCCAGCAGTGACTGTAGGATTTTGAGATCTGTGTTTTCATACTGAGGACAACTGAGGGACTCAAACACAACTATTAAAAAAAGGTTCAAACATTCACTGATGCTCCAGAAGGAAATACGATGCATTAAGAGTCGGGGTGTGAAAACTTTTGAACAGGATGAAGATTGACAATTTTTCTTATTTTGTTTAAATATCATTGTTTTTCATTTAGTACTGCCCTTCGGAAACCAACAGAAGATACTTGCATGTTTCCCGGCAGAAAAAATAAGTACAATTTACCTTGATATTTGAATTCAAAAGTTTTCACCCCTCGGCTCTTAATGCATCGTGTTTCCTTCTGGAGCATCAGTGAATGTTTGAACCTTTTTTAATAGTTGAGTTTGAGTCCCTCAATTGTCCTCAGTGTGAAAAGATGAATCTCAAAATCATACAGCCACTGCTGGAAAGGGTTCAAATATGAAAAAATGCTTGAAAACTGATGAATCTGCTGGACCTGGAGGAATTTTCTGAAGAACAGAGCTCAGTTTAACTGCTCAGGACAAACAAGAGACTCATGAACAACCATCACAAAACATAAAAACAGTCGTGGATCATCAGGTAACCACACACAGTATTGAGAATCAATGGTTCACATACTTATGAATGAGGTTATTTTAATAAATTCAGCTATTGTTTTGTCTTGTGAACTAAATGCAAACATCTTTTATGTAAAATATCTTACTCAGGACAGTACTAAACAAAAAATAACATGCATTTTTTATTATCCCTCTTATTTTATTAAAATAATTCTCATTTTTACAGATTCTGCAAGGGGTTCACATACTTTTTCATGCCACTGTACGTCATTACTATACATGTTGTTGATGTTTTTCTGTTTGTTTGTTTTTGTAATTATTGCTTCAGGATTTTTTTTTTTAATTACTGTATTTAAATTTTTGTAAATTACTATATGTAATACAGCAAAAAAAAAAGAAAAAAAAAAGCTGCATTTCTTATTAATTTTTTTGTGCAGAAATAGTCAGTAAAATGAAAAGATCTTATTCTTATCCTATAAATAGGATCCTATTAAATATTTTACGTTTTTAACATTTTAAAAATCAAAGTTCATAATTTATGTAATGCTCCCTGTTAGTGTTTTTTAGGTTAGTGTATGAATGGCAAGTATGTTTTCTGAATGATAATTGTTGCCAGTGTTATGGTGGAACAAGCTTATTTTGAGACATATATAAAGTGTTTTGTTTGAGTTTTGGGGGTGAGATTAACTTTTTTAGACAAGATTCATAATAATGTATGTAATGCAGTAATGCAGGCTGTATGAAGAGTTTTGAAAATGTGGGTTCAGTATTAAACAATGCTTGCTAGCAATTGAAAAAAAAAAAATGTAATAACACATGACAGTTAAAGCAAAATCCCAGTAAAAGAGATTCATGTGTTAGGCAACTTTATTCTATGACTTACAAACCTGATTCCAAAAAAGTTGGGACACTGTACAAATTGTGAATAAAAACAGAATGCAATGATGTGGAAGTTTCAAATTTCAATATTTTATTCAAAATACAACATAGATGACATATCAAATGTTTAAACTGAGAAAATGTATAATTTTAAGGGAAAAATACATTGATTTTAAATTTCATGGCATCAACACATCTCAAAAAAGTTGGGACAAGGCCATGTTTACCACTGTGTGGCATCCCCTCTTCTTTTTATAACAGTCTGCAAATGTCTTGGGACTGAGGAGACAAGTTGCTCAAGTTTAGGAATAGGAATGTTGTCCCATTCTTGTCTAATACAGGCTTCTAGTTGCTCAACTGTCTTAGGTCTTCTTTGTGAAATCTTCCTCTTTATGATGCACCAAATGTTTTCTATGGGTGAAAGATCTGGACTGCAGGATGGCCATTTCAGTACCCGGATCATTCTTCTACGCAGCCATGATGTTGTAATTGATGCAGTATGTGGTCTGGCATTGTCATGTTGGAAAATGCAAGGTCTTCCCTGAAAGAGACGACATCTGGATGGGAGCATATGTTGTTCTAGAACTTGGATATACCTTTCAGCATTGATGGTGCCTTTCCAGATGTGTAAGCTGCCCAAGCCACACGCACTCATGCAACCCCATACCATCAGAGATGCAGGTGTCTGAACTGAGCGCTGATAACAACTTGGACTGTCCTTGTCCTCTTTAGTCCGGATGACATGGCATCCCAGTTTTCCAAAAAGAACTTCAAATTTTCATTCGTCTGACCACAGAACAGGTTTCCACTTTGCCACAGTCCATTTTAAATGAGCCTTGTCCCAAAGAAAACACCTGCGCTTCTGGATCATGTTTAGATATGGCTTCTTTTTTGACCTATAGAGTTTTAGCCGGCAACGGCAAATGGCACAGTGGATTGTGTTCACCGACAATGTTTTCTGGAAGTATTCCTGAGCCCATGTTGTGATTTCCATTACAGTAGCATTCCTGTATGTGATGCAGTGCCATCTAAGGGCCCGAAGATCACGGGCATCCAGTATGGTTTTCTGGCCCTGACCCTTACGCACAGAGATTGTTCCAGATTCTCTGAATATTTGGATGATATTATGCACTGTAGATGGTGATAACTTCAAACTCTTTGCAATTTTTCTCTGAGAAACTCCTTTCTGATATTGCTCCACTATTTTTTGCCGCAGTATTAGGGGAATTGGTGATCCTCTGCCCATCTTGACTTCTGAGAGACACTGCCACTCTGAGAGGCTCTTTTTATACCCAATCATGTTGCCAGTTGACCTAATAAGATGCAAATCGGTCCTCCAGCTGGCCTCTTATTGCTACCTGTCCCAACTTTTTTGGAATGTGTAGCTCTCATGAAATCCAAAATGAGCCAATATTTGGCATGACATTTCAAAATGTCTCATTTCAACATTTGATATGTTATCTATATTCTATTGTGAATAAAATATAAGTTTATGAGATTTGTAAATTATTGCATTCCTTTTTTATTCACAATTTGTACAGTGTCCCAACTTTTTTGGAATCGGGTTTATATATGCAAGCATATGAATATATACATATTTAATTACCCATATTTTAATTTAATATATTAGCAACACTGTGAATTAAAACTAACCTAAATGGTTTCAATCATTTAGTTTATAGGTTTTAATGAATAGCAAAGATGTCTCAAATGTACATCTAACTCACTGAATGATTGAATCCCATGAATTACAATAAGTTTAACATTAAAAAGAAAAAAAAAAAACACTAGTAACAACATGCTTTTCACTTCAAAATAAAAACAATACACACAAAAACTCTGATATTTAACATAATACAATGTCTCAGAGGCACAAAATTAGAACAATTAACCTTGAAACTGAGAAAAGCATAGCCATTCATAAAATGTTGAAATTAGATTTTGATCCACCTATAGTCAAGAGAAAAAATAAGGGGATTGGGTTCTGTTGGCATGTCATCTTGCCCCAACAGACATCTTAGCCCTCCTTAGCCTGTTTATAACAAGCTGCTGGTGGGAAAGGTGAGACTGAGTACAAATGGCACAGGGTGAGGGGGCATCCCCGAAACATGATATCAAGAGGACCTAATGGAATAAATTGTACAAGCGGCCCAGAAAACCTAGTATTGCCACTGACTACCTGTATATAAAACAAAACCCTATGAAATAGCCTAATTTACATAGCAAATCATGTGTGTTACCTAATTACCCCTCAAATCAATAGCTGGTCTCTGTGCTATGTTCGATTCTTAAAGGTTATTAAAAGATTTTAGATTCTTATTCAAGACGATAAACATGTCTGGCAATTAGAATCATCTTGATTACTAGTGTAACCTTCATTCCCTGATGGAGGGAACAGAGACATTGTGTTGAAGTACCGACACTACGGGTTGCCTTTGAGAGCCCCAAACACCTCTGACACAGTATTCAGAAAAGGCCAGTGGCATTGGTGTGTGGAATTTGCATGCCAGGCCACGCACCCAGACATATGGTATATAAGGCGGCTGGCTTGCACACACACTTCAAAAAAAGAAAAAAGAATAAAGTAACCTTCATTTGTATTCTTAAGATGAACAGAAGATTTACGAGTTTGGAACAACATGAGGATGAGTAAATGACAGAATTTTCATTCACCCAAAAATGAAAATTCTGTCATTAAAGGTGACATCGAACGTTTTTTTACAAGATGTAATATAAGTCTAAGGTGTCCCCTGAATGTGTCTGTGAAGTTTCAGCTCAAAATACCCCATAGATTTTTTTTTTAATTAATTTTTTTAACTGCCTATTTTGGGCATAACAGTCGGTGTTATGTTGAGATTCGCCTGTTCTTCAGAGGTTTTTTAAACAAATGAGATTTATATAAGAAGGAGGAAACAATGGAGTTTGAGACTCACTGTATGTCATTTCCATGTACTGAACTCTTGTTATTTAACTATGCCAAGATAAATTAAATTTTTAATTCTAGGGCACCTTTAATTACTCACCCTCATGTGTTAATTTACTCAGGCCATGAGAGATGGCATAAGGGTGAGTTGATGAACATTTTTGTGTTCCCTAGTGAAAAAAAAGTATGCTAAGTATACTTGCAGCAAGACTATTAGTATATTTCAAGTGTGTTAATGATTAGTTAACTTAAAGTGTGCTATTTTGAAACAACTAATTTTGTACTAAGTATATTTTAGTTGTAATTAAGTACAATTAAAATACAACTTTAAGTATATTTCGTGTACTTTTGTGTGCTAAATTGGAACAACTTCAAGTATACTTAGTACACTTTAAGTATATGCCTGTGTAGGGACATGCTTGATTAGTGATATTAAAGTGTACTTAATTTGTGTTATAAGTATATTTTATTTGTGTTATAAATATACTTTGTGTTATAAGTATACTTTATTTGTGTTATAAGTACACGTTGTGTTATAAGTACACTTTATTTGTGATTTAAGTACATTACAAAATAATTACGAGTGTCTTCAGAACACACAAGCAATATAAGATGAATATATTATTTTACAGGTAATAGTATATACTGTATGCTCAGTACCTTTGGCTTATTCCAAATACTAAAAATTACACACTTTGCAGTCAATAACAATACACTTTGTTATTACTTATACTTTATATAATATAGTCAACATTTGAAGCGGATCAAAACTTTTAATCAAAGTTGTCCTAAAACCTTCTTCTTAGGACAACTTTGCTGAACTTTTTTGATCCACTTCAAATGTTGACTACTGTACTTTGAATTACATAATCTCACACAATACAGTATTATAATTGTGCTACTATTTAAGTACAGTTTAACACATTTTCCCAAAGTTGAATGCATTTGTTTTCAAGGCCATTAAAATGAATAAAATGTAACAACATCACTAATGAAGAGACATATTTCATTAACAAATCTAATGGTTTTTATTTAAACTTAACATACATTCAGCAAAACTTACCATGTTTTTCATTAAAGAAAAAAAAAATTATTGGACCAATGGTGACCCTCTACACAAATATAAATTACACATTATATTCCATTTTCTGATGAGCTTCTCATTATTGTGTCTGATGGACGCTTACAGAGGCAGTGACCGCAGAAACTCGTGAAGAACAGCATCTGTTAACAGAATATTAGATATACGGTCAGACAGCATGTTCAACTCTATATTCACGTTTACAATAGTCTGTCTGAATCCTATATTGAACCAATAATATTTCTGAACAGTAAATGAGGATTAGCAGCAGGGAACTGTATCAGTATGGCATGTCGATATTGTTTTCGGTACACACTTTAAACACTTTATGAATTAATATCGTACAGAATACAAAGAAAATAAAAAAAAAGTTTGTTAACTGGTAGACTACAACTTACCTCCAAATAGCAGCACTTTTCTCCGGTTCTTTCAGGATCGCGTAGGCCATTAAATTCCCGGTTGTCGTCGCCATCTGTCAGTCTGCGATGTCACTTGATTGAACTGGTCAGAATTCCCAAGATCGAGCGATGTCTTCTTCTTCTTTCGGGTTTAATGGCGGTTGGTATCGAGCGATGTATTGCGCTTTCAGTGTTTTATTAAATAAATTATACATTGTGACAACATAATTCACCTGAAAGCCCCTGAGTGCGAGGGGAGGGGATTCAGACGAGGACCGTGACGTAAGCAGCTCTGATTGGCTGAAGGCAGTGAGCAACAAAATCTGATTGGTCACAGACCAAGTTGAAGAGACATTTGAATTCCGAAGTCTCAAGTTTAACCACTTGACATATGTTTTCGCATGTAACGTTACTTGTGCTGCTGGTGTGTTGTTTAAAGGTGCCCTAGAACTTTTTTTAAAAAGATGTAATATAACTCTAAGGTGTCCCCTGAATGTGTCTGTGAAGTTTCAGCTCAAAATACCCCATAGATTTTTTTTAATTCATTTTTTTTAACTGCCTATTTTGGGGCATCATTATAAATGAGCCGATTCAGGGCTACTGGCCCTTTAATTTTCATGCTCCACGCCCACGTGCTCGTGCTTGCCTTGAACAGTGCATAAACAAAGTTTACACAGCTAATATAGGTCCTTCTCAAAAAATTAGCATATTGTGATAAAAGTTCATTATTTTCCATAATGTAATGATAAAAATTAAACTTTCATATATTTTAGATTCATTGCACACCAACTGAAATATTTCAGGTCTTTTATTGTTTTAATACTGATGATTTTGGCATACAGCTCACGAAAACCCAAAATTCCTATCTCAAAAAATTAGCATATTTCATCCGACCAATAAAAGAAAAGTGTTTTTAATACAAAAAAAGTCAACCTTCAAATAATTATGTTCAGTTATGCACTCAATACTTGGTCGGGAATCCTTTTGCAGAAATGACTGCTTCAATGCGGCGTGGCATGGAGGCAATCAGCCTGTGGCACTGCTGAGGTGTTATGGAGGCCCAGGATGCTTCGATAGCGGCCTTAAGCTCATCCAGAGTGTTGGGTCTTGCGTCTCTCAACTTTCTCTTCACAATATCCCACAGATTCTCTATGGGGTTCAGGTCAGGAGAGCTGGCAGGCCAATTGAGCACAGTAATACCATGGTCAGTAAACCATTAACCAGTGGTTTTGGCACTGTGAGCAGGTGCCAGGTCGTGCTGAAAAACGAAATCTTCATCTCCATAAAGCTTTTCAGCAGATGGAAGCATGAAGTGCTCCAAAATCTCCTGATAGCTAGCTGCATTGACCCTGCCCTTGATAAAACACAGTGGACCAACACCAGCAGCTGACATGGCACCCCAGACCATCATTGACTGTAGGTACTTGACACTGGACTTCAGGCATTTTGGCATTTCCTTCTCCCCAGTCTTCCTCCAGACTCTGGCACCTTGATTTCCGAATGACATGCAAAATTTGCTTTCATCCGAAAAAAGTACTTTGGACCACTGAGCAACAGTCCAGTGCTGCTTCTCTGTAGCCCAGGTCAGGCGCTTCTGCCGCTGTTTCTGGTTCAAAAGTGGCTTGACCTGGGGAATGCGGCACCTGTAGCCCATTTCCTGCACACGCCTGTGCACGGTGGCTCTGGATGTTTCTACTCCAGACTCAGTCCACTGCTTCCGCAGGTCCCCCAAGGTCTGGAATCGGTCCTTCTCCACAATCTTCCTCAGGGTCCGGTCACCTCTTCTCGTTGTGCAGCGTTTTTTGCCACACTTTTTCCTTCCCACAGACTTCCCACTGAGGTGCCTTGATACAGCACTCTGGGAACAGCCTATTCGTTCAGAAATTTCTTTCTGTGTCTTACCCTCTCGCTTGAGGGTGTCAATGATGGCCTTCTGGACAGCAGTCAGGTCGGCAGTCTTACCCATGATTGCGGTTTTGAGTAATGAACCAGGCTGGGAGTTTTTAAAAGCCTCAGGAATCTTTTGCAGGTGTTTAGAGTTAATTAGTTGATTCAGATGATTAGGTTAATAGCTCGTTTAGAGAACCTTTTCATGATATGCTAATTTTTTGAGATAGGAATTTTGGGTTTTCATGAGCTGTATGCCAAAATCATCAGTATTAAAACAATAAAAGACCTGAAATATTTCAGTTGGTGTGCAATGAATCTAAAATATATGAAAGTTTAATTTTTATCATTACATTATGGAAAATAATGAACTTTTATCACAATATGCTAATTTTTTGAGAAGGACCTGTATAACCCTCAAATGGATCTTTACAAAGTGTTCATCATGCATGCAGCATGCATGCGGCGGATTATGTGAGTATTGTATACTGTTATATTGTTTACATTTGATTCTGAATGAATTTGAGGCTGTGCTCCGTGGCTAACAGCTAATGCTACACTGTTGGAGAGATTTATAAAGAATGAAGTTGTATTTGAAGTGTTTATGCATTATACAGACTGCAAGTGTTTAATAATGAAAATAGCAATGGCTCTTGTCTCTGTGAATACAGTAAGAAACGATGGTAACTTTAACCACATTTAACAGTACATTAGCAACATGCTAACGAAACATTTAGAAAGACAATTTACAAATATGGATCATGTCAGTTATTATTGCTCCATCTGCCATTTTTCGCTATTGTTCTTGCTTGCTTACCTAGTCCGATGATTCTGCTGTGCTGCTCCAGACGTTAATGCCTGCCCTTGTCTAATGCCTTTCATAATGTTGGGAACATGGGCTGGCATATGCAAATATTGGGGGCGTACACCCCGACTGTTACGTAACAGTCGGTGTTATGTTGAGATTCACCTGTTCTTCGGAGGTCTTTTAAACAAATGAGATTTATATAAGAAGGAGGAAACAATGGAGTTTGAGACTCACTGTATGTCATTTCCATGTACTGAACTCTTGTTATTTGACTATGCCAAGATAAATTAAATTTTTCATTCGAGGGCACCTTTAATATAGATTTGTGTGTTCGATTGTAAAATGATTCTGCCAGTGTAAACTTATTAAACATATTTACTCATATTTGGAAATTATAGGCTACACTGCATATATTAAATGGGCTTTTACAGTTTTTTACAGACGCTAGGACACATTTATCAATACTTTTGCAAAACTCTTCACACAGTTCTCCTAACCAACTTTCATCTTGGCAAAGCAGTTCATTTCACATTCAAAATGCAGTACAACTACCAAAACACTGTATTCAGGTCTCAAATCAACTTATTCTTTCGGAACACTAGCAAAGGTTGACAGCCGACAAACACACTTTGTCACCCACAAAACAATGACCTAAAAAACACTAACAACATATAGCATTATACAATGTTTTCTTGTGTAAAACAAGGACACATTTCTGTTTATAATTCACTGCAATATATGTTACTGGAATGAATCAGACATGATGCAGAATTTGTCAATATTTTATGTCTTTTATTTATTTTTATAATTTTTTTATAATTCCAAAATACAAGAATTTGAATACACACCATCCACTGATACAGATACAATTCAATTGTTTTCATAGCATTTAATTTTAAGATTTAAAATATGTTTTATTAAAATATTACTGTAGGAATGTAGCAAATTGCTGTCTTATTCAGTTTTGTATTATGTTATTGTTTTGAACATAAGTTTAACAGTTTTGAAAACAGTATGTTAGCATGTGCAAATTGGCCTGTACGTACAAAGAGTTTTGGCAGTTGTTGTGTCTGAGTGAGAAAAGAATTCATGAAATTTGAGAGATGTAGTCATTGAATGCATTTTGTGCCAAAGCAATGATAATTGATCCTCAGTTTAGCCCACATAGACTTCTGTTGTGCTCACTGTGTGAAGAGTTTTGCAAAAGTGACCTAAGTATTGAGTAATGTGTCCTAGCGTCTGTAAAAAAACTGTAATGCATTAGTCATGCTGAAATAAATAAGCACAAGTAATATAATGAATTCCAAGGATGAATAAGTAAACTTAAAAAATATACTCAAATTTTACTTTAGATACACTACAACTTCAGGATATTAAATAATGTATTTTTTAAATATACTTTCAGTGCATTGTTACAATGATCATTTTCAGCACACAGTTAAAATATACCTCAAATATATTTTTATAAAGTGCAAATAAATACACTTTTAAAAAAAATAAACTAAACTTACACTTCAAGTATATTTTTCTAAAATATATTTTTTAGAAAATATACTAAAGTACAATTATTTTAAAGTGTGTTAAACGTTGTATTGTGAAAATATGATACTAATATAGTTTTCATATATTTAAAGATAGTACATTTTTTGTTAGTATATTTGCAGTGTACTATAGAAAAAGGGAATATATTTAAAATACAATAAAGTATACTTTTTTTCACTAGGGTTGGATAATTCCAAGTCTAAAGTCTATTTATGAGGATACCATGCAGGTTGATAGACAACATTAGATGGATTTTACTCAAATTCATATTATCTATTAACAATTATAGCAGTTTTTATAGAAATTACCATGTATTGCAAAGTGTCCTCAGTTGTCAAACAACATTGAAGAGCTTTAGATCCTAAGCGGAGAAAAATTTTGCAGCATTTATAAGTGATAAAACATTGTTTGCTGCTATGGAGGGATATTCCGGACAATTTTCAAAAGAAATAGCAAATTGTATTTGCAATTGCGTTTCACATATGTGGACGCATAAACTGTGACATAATCCAAACGCAATTGCAAATCTTGCATTACCTTTTGCATCTTCGCTGTCGCGAACGCACAGTGACTGCCAAATTTCAAATGGAAAAGCAAAGTCCATTTGCAACTGAAGAGTTCATTTGCAAAAACCGATAAACGCCATTTTAAAAAAAAAAGTGTTGTGCATTATTCTCCATATATAGCACGTTCTGTACCCTAAATCCATTTTGTCAGAAGAGCCGGTTTTGCCCACTTTCAGGCATCGCAAGTTCACGTTTTACAGCAGAAGCCGACAAGCGCCCTTGTTGTTTGTGTACAGAAACCGATAAGTCCGTTTTAGCGAATCAGCGCGCAGTATTCAGGTCAGGTGACAAGGCTTCTAGTCACTTCAAAAAGACGCGCTAGCTGAGGGAAGTTTTATCAAAGCTCACTAAAAGTGATCGAGGATTTATGATTTCGACTCCTGTAAGTCCTTGTACACCATACACGACTTACATGCTGAAAAATTGGTTGTCCTTTTGCTTGTGTGTGTGTGTGGATGAGTGCGTGTGTGTGTACTTGTGTGCCGATCTGCGTGTGTGTGTGTGTGTGTGTGTGTATGTGTGTTTGAGAGAGAGAGAGCGAGAGAGAGAGCGTGCGTGTGTGTGTGTGTGTGTGTGTGTGTGTGTGTGTGTGTGTATGTGTGTGCCGATCTGTTTGTGTGTGTGTGTGTGCTTTTGTTTATATTACATTGTGGGGACCAAATGTCCCCATGATGTAATATAAACCTGAGTTCACCTACATCGTGGGGACCAGCCAGCGGTCCCCACAATGTAAATGGGTTTATAAATCATATAGAATGAGTTTTTGTGAAAAAGTAAAAGTTTGCACAGTTTCCTGTGAGGGTTAGGTTTAGGGGTAGGGGCAGGGTAGGGGGATAGAATGTACAGTTTGTTCAGTGTAAAATGCATTGAAGTCTATGGAAAGTCCCCACAATTCACAAAAACAAACATGTGTGTGTGTGTGTGTGTGTGCGCGCGCGCGTGGGTGGGTGTGTGGGTGCGTGTGCGCGTTTGTGTGCACATGTGTGTTTGAGAGTGTTTTAAATGCAATTACTTGGGTTTTGTTTAACTATGAAACATGAAATGTGGAGTTATCTGCTTTTGCCAAAAAAAAAATGACTGTTGGAGTTATCTGCTTTTGCTAAAAAACAAACTTTTAATATATATATAAAACATACTTTCACTGAATTTTAATTTTTTAATTTACCTGTATTTTTTAGAGTTATCTTTACCTAATCAAAACAGCCCAACTGCAGTTTGATTGTTATTACTTGGAATGCACAATAAAAAAAACATGATTTGTGAGAATTCATAAAAATGGAGTTATCTGTTTTTGCAAATAAACTCTTCAACTGTTTTTCCCATGTCTTATGAGTTATGACCCTATCATATTTAAATAGCAATCTCAATTACCATGTCTGCTTTTTCATTTTCTTTGTGTCGCGTATGTAGCCTGCCAAAACTCAAATGCAATCGCAATTCACTTAGCATTTGAATTTCCGATGCCTTACATGGAAACCTGTCAATCAGCGTCAGAGGTGGGACTACACTATAGGGCGTGTTTGTATAGTAAGTGATGTCACTCGCAATCGACTGTCAAGAGGGTAAATGAGGGTAAATTGGGGGGGGGGAATTGCTTCTGTCTTAGACAATTTTTCTTTGTTGTACAAGGATGTTTTGTTTGTTTTTATCATGTTGATAAGAATCTAAAGAACAAATATTTTATAATAAATTATTTATTTTACTAGCTATTTTTCTTTATACAAAGTTCACATTTTGGTCTGTAAAGCCCCTATTTATTATATTTTGTAAAGATCTGAAGTATAACTTGGATACAATATCTACCTCCAGCAATGTTAAAGCCTTAAAATCGATAACATTTTGTGCATCTTATAATATAGGTTCTTTCTTTCCTATGTACAGTTGACTGTATGCTCTGTGACCCTTTGCTTGGCTGTTAAAAAGTGCCTTTTGAGACCTTTACTTTATTTAATGTAATTTATATTTATATATTTTTTTGTATGTTTATTTTTTATTTGTTCTTTTACTTTTTGTTTTGTGATTTTGTTGTTAATAGGGTTGTATGTTTTTGTGTACTTGTTTGTAAAGCTGATAAAAAAGAAAGAAAGAAATGTCATGCTGAATGCTTTAAACAACGGAGGTAATCGGTGAAATTGTGGAAGAACTTATGATGCTCGAGCAGCAAGTTGACGACAGTTCATACTCTACAGATTTCCTCTTACTCAGAAGTAATTTAGTTTTGGACATGTTAAATGAGTTTGTCACCTTGACGAACAGCAGCATCAGTAATGTTGTCTTCACCAACCTGAGTGAAGTGGCTGATAGGTTTTTGTGAGGGGCAGAACAACTAAAGGACCAGGGCGTCCTTTGATGGACAGACCAGACGACTAAAGATATTCAGTACTACGTTGTGTGTGGTTAGAAGACTAAAACAGCATGGATTAAGGTACATACAATTTTCATGAATGTGTGCTTTATAAAGATTTTTTAAATCTCCATAGAGCACACATTTATGAAAATTGTATGTACCTTAATCCATGCTGCTCTAGTCTTCTACGAATGTTTTTTTTTATTTTTATTTTTTTTATGAAAATAGAACAATTTACAGACAGAGCATAGCATAAGACAGTGTGACATAGTGTGACATTAATTAGTAGCAGGGGATCCGAAAATAAAATCATAATATTTTAAGCATGTTAATGATTTTTTGTTTTTTTTTAACAATTTCAGAGAAGATATAAAACTGTCACGGGTGTTTTGTTTTGGTTTCGTGTTCATGTTTTGGTTTCCATGTCTTTTATTTTGTAGTTTGTTTCATGTTGCTTGTCATGCTTCCCTTGCTCCTCATGTTCTCCCTTAGTCCATAGCCGTTTCTCAATATGCGTACTTGTCTGTACTTGTGTTCTTGTGGACTTGTGAAACGTCATCAGTCGCTGTCCAAGTAGGCCCTGTCCCAAATGGCGCACTTCATGTGGACTTTCGGTCTCGTGGACTTAAATTGCGCGTGCTCGTCGAGTCTACGAGTCCGTAGGCCGTCCCATTCAGCATTTTAACCATAGACAGTAAAAGAAATGGACACAGCGACCCCATTGGAACTCAATTGAGACAAGTGAAGCCCATTTTTAACGATTTTTAGCACTTCCGTTTCTGACGTGCAGACTCAAACTAAGCTTGATGACGTCAACAACCTGTCTGACAGATGTAAATCTTCTAGTAGCTGTGCGTGCAAACTGCCATCGTTAATCTTGCAGAGACGGCGAGCTTGAGCGGGGAGTTCTTTGGCGTGAGTGAGCAGGAGTAAGTATTCTGATTAATTATTTTGTATAGTATTTTAAAAACGCCAGTACGCCATATTAAGTTAATGCATACTATTAAGAAGTTATGTAAAATTATGTTCAAGAACTGATATGAATTCATACCCAATAGTTATTTAACGGCCCAGGGATTGAATATTTTAAATATAATTTAATTTTTGATGCACATGATGTTGTATAACGTTAATGGGCGCCGAATATAACCACAAAATGGCGTTAACTGTTATCTACACATCTACATCGCAAGAGAAATGGACGAATCAGTCATATAAAAAAGTTATTCAGTAAATCGCTTGGACAAAACAGACTTATATAATCCCAGGAACCATACTGTCAGTATACAATATCCCCTCGAGTCATTTTCGTATCGATTCAATATAGGCTGTTCATTTATAGTCTCTTAAAATTGCTTATTGTTCTACATGATTTCATCTCTTCACGTAAAACATTTGCCCATAGGCTAATATTCAAATAATTGTGAGATAGGTGTTAAATCATGCAGTTTTGGCTAATAAATCATGGTCAAAAACACTTGAACAAAAAACTTTTTTCTTTATTTCATGTTATGTAGGCCAGTGTTTCTCAACTCCAGTCCTCGGGACCCACTGCTCTGCACATTTTGTATGTATCCCTTATTTAACACACCTGATTTAGATCATCAGCTCGTTAGGAGAGACTACATGAACTGAACTGAGTGTGTCAGATAAGAGAGACATACAAAATGTGCAGAGCAGTGGGTCCCGAGGACTGGAGTTGAGAACCACTGACCACTGACATTTTGTAGATGGCTTCCGACCAGGATGAAAGGGATCACATTCATCTTCAAGCGTAGATCTGTAAATAAATAAAGGAACGTTAACCGCGATTGACATTGAGATTTTTCTTACACTGCCTGTATAATTTCCTGATAATTTCTCCATTCCCCGTCAATATACCGGCCGTTACCCATACTTCATTATTTAATGAAGTAGATAAATTATTAAAGTTCGTGGATAAAAGCTACTTCATATGTATTCACTTGCCACATACCGAATTATTTCCAATTCCCCAAAAACGTTGTTGAAATATTTTGTCCAGTTGCTTTTATGGACTCTATATCTATGGGTTTCTCTCTTGACGTCTCCCCGATTGCCTGTGAGCTTCTCCTCCTGTCTGTACGGTAATTTCTCTACTGTGCGACAGAGAGTCGAGTGGTTATGACGCAATCGTTAGCCTATTTTTACAAAAACTGTTTCTACGGGGCTATAATGTAACATAGAAGGTAATGGAGCCCTTTATACATTGTCGTGTATCTTTAGAAATAAATAATGGACAAATGGAGTCTTTAAACGCCTCAGATGTAAAGTTATTCGCTGTCAAAGTGACGCCAAAATGAATGGGAGTCAATGGGATGCTAACGCAAGTGAAGTTCTGCTACAAGATGGCGGCACGCGGCCGACTTCAACTTCCGGTCGACTTCCTTCACGCTTGATTTTAACGCTCTGAAGTGTGCTCAGCAGCGCCTCCTTTGTACCCTTAAAGCGGTCTTCCACGAAGCCCACATAGATGCAGGCTCCGCGCACTTTAACTACCCAGGAATCCTTGTGAAATGCCAATCAGACAACGGATGGGAGGAGATTGATGACATGGATGAGAAGAAAATATTTAAGTGTAGGTATTTTTACGGTTCCCTTTCGTAGGAACTATCGACGCTACGTCGAATGACGTGATGGGAACCCTCTGTATTTTGTGTTCGTGAAGCATCCAACCAATGAGAAAGACGTGACGTCAGAGGCGGGTGACGTCACGGATCAGGAAGCTATAAAGAATACCCAGAACAAAGCACGCTAGCTTCTGTTGTCTTCAGCAAGCGCTATCTGTATCTTGTTTGTCTTATTTACTGTTGTATTGTCTACATACACACTGTGGTCTCTTCGTCCGAGGACAAGAGTTTCCAAACACAATAAGACACACACATATATTATAAAATGGCGGAAAAGCAGCAATTTAAGAAGTGTACTCCTCCCTGCCCACGTTTCATTGTAACGGGAGATACACACGAGATGTGCGTGAAATGCCTGGGGGTTGAGCATGCACAGGCGGCTCTCGAGGGAGCCGTCTGTGTGCACTGCGAACGGCTCACCCTCAGAGTGCTGCGATCTCGCCGGGCGCTCTTCGAGGAGGGCGCCAAGGCGAGTGTTCCCCGCGGGTCCGGTCCCGCTGCTGCCGTGGCACAGCGAAGGCTGCATTCGTGGGGTTCACAGATGGATCTAGCGGAGGGGGAAGAGACGGGCGCTGCCCTATCGCTTCCCTTACCCGCTAGACCCAGTGTCTCTCCTTTGGTGGCGGAAGCACGCGTAGCGGTTTCTTCCCCCCGAAGAGAGGCACCGATGCTCAACATATCTTCCTCCGAGGAGGTTGATGTGGAGAGTGTCGATGAGGAACCGCCATCCTCATCCCCTGCATATGAGGAGCTATTAGAGGTAGTGACCAGGGCAGTAGAAAAGTTAAATATTGACTGGCCCGCGGAGAAAGCTGAAAATAAACCTAAGAGCAAGCTAGATGAGAGGTTTCTTCCCGCGCGGTCACTACCTCAGCGTCGGGGTCTGCCATTCTTTCCCGACCTCCACACCGAGGTGTCGAGGTCGTGGAAGAGACCGGTCCAATATAGACTGTACAGCCCACAGACATCATTATACAGTAATATAGTTGGGCTGAAACATCACGGCTATGGGGCGATGCCACGGGTCGAAGAGACGCTTGCGAGCCATCTCTCGCCCGAGTCCGCATCGTCCCTTAAGACCCCGACGCTGCCCACCAAGCCCCTAAAGACAACTTCCAGCTTGGTGGGCAAGGCTTATTCGGCGGCAGGTCAGGCGGCTGCATGCCTTCACACTATGTCTATTCTACAGGTATATCAAGCTGATCTGCTGGGGGAAATTGATGAGAGTGGGGAAGCGTCATTTGAGGCTATACATGAGTTGAGAAAGGCGACAGATCTAGCTCTCCAGGCCACCAAGGAGACGGCCAAATCCATCGGCCGCTCTATGGCAGCCCTGGTGGCCATGGAGAGACATCCCTGGCTCAACCTCTCAGACATCAAAGAGAGAGATAAGAACATGCTGATGGACGCGCCGCTGTCTCCTGATGGCCTGTTCGGCAACGCAGTGTCAACTGTCGTCGACAGGTTTCAGGAGACACGAAAGCAGACAGTGGCATTCTCTAAGATCATTCCCCGCCGCTCTCATCCCCCCGAGGCTGCTGGGCGGGAGCAGCCTCGGCCGACAGCCAGCTCCTCAGCGCACAGGGCGCAACAGAAGGCCAGTGTCGCTTCCCGCACTCCCCCGCAAAGATCTTGGGGACCGGGTCGGGCGGCACAGGCGAAGCCTTCCGGAGGTAGGACGGATCTGAGGACCGTCATTATCTCCCGGAAGGCTTCAAAGAAGAGGTCCTGACATCTATGATGCAGGATCTCTCGAGGGCAGCCCCCTCCGGGGGGATTCGGATATCGGGTCCTCCCCGGTGCCCTCAGGGGACCGTCCTGTCAACCCTGCCACCCAGTGTGCGTCAGGGCACAGCGGTCTCCGCCGATCCTCCGAGGAGGGTCGGTCAGCACGTGATTTGTTTGTCTGCCGGTGCGCCGCGTCAGATAGACGAGCCAAGTGCTCATAAAACACCAGAGACCAGTCTCGGAGACTGGTTCCCTTAGTAGAATATTTGGAAGAATGGAAAAGTCTCCTGAACATTTCGAAGTGGGTGCTGCTCATGATAGAACAGGGGTACAGAATTCAGTTCGGTTCTCGACCGCCCAAGTTCAAAGGGGTGCTTCCCACAGTGGTAACCCCAGAGCAGTCTCTGGTGATGGAACAAGAGGTTACGACGCTTTTGCAAAACGGGGCTATAGAGAGGGTTCCCCCTCCCAGCAAAATGTCGGGCTTTTACAGCCGCTACTTCATTGTTCCGAAGAAGGATGGAGGGTTGCGTCCGATCATAGATTTACGTGTGCTAAATCGATCTGTAAAGAAGCTGAAGTTCAAAATGCTTACACTCAGACAGATCATCCCTCAGATCAGGTCCGAGGACTGGTTTGTAGCGATAGATCTGAAAGACGCATACTTTCATGTATCCATCCATCCTTCTCACAGGAAGTTCCTCAGGTTTGCTTTCGGGGGCGAAGCTTACCAATACAGGGTTCTTCCTTTCGGCCTATCTCTCTCACCCTGCACGTTCACGAAGTGCGTGGATGCAGCGCTGGCTCCGCTGAGACTCCAGGGCATCCGCGTACTGAACTATATCGACGATTGGTTGATACTAGCTCAAACAGAACAATTGGCAGTTCAACATCGAGATGTTGTTCTGTCGCACATGAAAAGGCTTGGGCTGAGGCTCAATGCCAAAAAGAGTGTGCTGGTCCCAAGTCAGGTTGCAAATTATCTAGGAGTAATCTAGGATTCCACCACGATGCAGGCGCAGTTGTCCCCTGCTCGTGTGAGTTCCATTCTCAGGGCCGTGAATGGGGTGAAATTAGGCCAGTCACTCACTGTAAAACAGTTTCAGAGACTGTTGGGTCTGATGGCAGCCGCGTCCAACGTTATTACTTTTGGCCTCCTGCACATGAGACCCTTACAGTGGTGGCTCAGGACCAAGGGGTTTTCTCCGAGGGGAAATCCTTTTCGCATGATCAAAGTCACACGGCGATGCCTTCGTGCTCTGGTCATGTGGAAGAAGCCTTGGTTCCTGTCCCAGGGACCTGTGCTGGGGACTTCTCGTCGTTGTGTAATGCTTACGACAGATGGTTCTCTCACGGGCTGGGGAGCGATCATGAGTGGTCGCTCAGCTCAGGGTCTTTGGGAGGACCATCAGCTCTCCTGGCACATAAATCGGCTGGAGATGATGGCGGTGTTTCTTGCATTGAAACACTTCCTCCCAGACCTGAGAGATCACCATGTGTTGATCCGTACGGACAACACTGCGGTGGTCTCATACATCAACCATCAGGGGGGTTTGCGGTCTCGCCCGTTATCCAAGTTGGCCAGTCGCATCCTCCTCTGGTCCCAGGGAAAGCTCCTTTCGCTGAAAGCAGCTTACATCCCCGGGCGGTTGAATGTGGGGGCGGACACTCTGTCGAGGAAGAGCGCAAGATCGGGGGAATGGAAACTTCACACCAAGGTGGTGGAGTTAATATGGAAAACTTTCGGTCGAGCTCAAGTCGATCTATTTGCCTCAGAGGAGTCAGCTCAGTGCCCTCTATGGTATTCCCTACAGCACCCAGCACCTCTAGGGCTGGACGCTATGCTACAGACGTGGCCGAGGCTGCGTCTGTACGCATTTCCCCCAGTCTCACTGCTCCCGGGAGTTCTGGAGAAGGTCCGCCAGGAGAAGGTCGACCTAATATTGGTGGCCCCTTACTGGCCGACCAGCATATGGTTTTCAGACATAATGTCACTACTTCACGGCTCTCCTCTAGAGCTTCCTCTCAGACAGGACCTCTTGTCTCAAGCGGGCGGCACGATTCTCCATCCCCGTCCAGAAATGTGGAAACTGTGGGCCTGGCCTCTGAGGGGGCAAGGCTCATAGAATCTGGTCTCCCAACCGAGGTTGTGGAGACCATCCTTTACTCCAGAGCTCCCTCCACAAGAAAGTTGTACTCATATAAATGGAAATTGTTCACTACATGGTGTGGACAACGTAATTTGGACCCTGTCCAGTCTCCTATCAGCTATGTGCTACAGTTCCTTCAAGAAAACTTTTCAGAAGGTTTAACCCCTTCAACACTGAAGGTTTATATCGCAGCCATTTCGGCTTATCATAATCCTGTAGGGGGTTCCTCGGTGGGCCGAGACCCCCTAGTTATACGCTTCCTCCATGGTGCACTCAGGTTGAGACCTGTGGTGCGCACAAAAACCCCGACCTGGGATCTGACTATTGTGCTTCAAGGGTTAGCCGAGGCTCCCTTTGAGTCAATAGAAGAAGTGTCAGATAAATTCCTGACATTAAAAACCATCTTTCTACTGGCCGTTTCTTCCCTAAAAAGGATCGGCGATCTACAAGCGCTGTCAGTCAAAATCTGCTTTGCCCTGTGAGGGCACTGGATGCGTACGTCCACAGAGCTGCCCTGTGGAGGAAAACAGATCAGTTGTTCGTATGTTACGGGTCCCCTAAGAGAGGGAGCCCAGCATCTAGGCAGAGGATGAGTAAGTGGGTGGTCGAGGCCATCTCACTCGCATATGAAACAGTGGGACGCCCATGTCCCTTACTTGTGCGCGCTCATTCCACGAGAGGTATGGCTGCATCTAAAGCTCTCTTGTCAGGAGTCTCTATGGACGACATATGTGGTGCGGCTGGATGGTCATCCCAGCACACCTTCATTAGATTTTATAATCTCAACCTAAATGTTACTCCGGGTGCCAGAGTTCTACAAGATAACAGCCAGGCACTTGGAGACACGGCGTAGTTGGGATAGCGCTCCCATCACGTCATTCGACGTAGCGTCGATAGTTCCCACGAAAGGGAACATCTCGGGTTACGAGTGTAACCCCTGTTCCCTGAGTAAGGGAACGAGACGCTACGTCACGTTGCCGTACCTCCCACATACCTGGAGCGCTTGCTTCAGACATATTACAGAAGCTAGCGTGCTTTGTTCTGGGTATGCTTTATAGCTTCCTGATCCGTGACGTCACCCGCCTCTGACGTCACGTCTTTCTCATTGGTTGGATACAGAGGTGCTTCACGAACACAAAATACAGAGGGTTCCCATCACGTCATTCGACATAGCATCTCGTTCCCTTACTCAGGGAACAGGGGTTACACGTTACACGTTTTTATGACCTAGGTGTACATTTTACCAGTTGTTACCTACAGTTTATACAAACATTATGGTCATCGACCAGTGGTTGATATCTCAAACATAATAATAGCACGTTTAATAATACGATCGCATTACGATTCATTAAATAAATAGAACCGAATTTCAGGGCTTTACTGAGTCATATGTAAACCTAGTAACGTTATTTATATTTAAACCTGTAAAATCATCTGAAACTCACGCACATGTTTATTATGTGTTAAAATTGTAATCTTAGTTCAAATGGAACATTATGTATTATTACAACTGTATACATTATTTAAATAAGCATGTATATATTAAGCAAAAGCAGGCTGTGTAGTTGACATGGAGATATGTTGCAAAACAAAAGAAACCTGTTCTCAATGCTAAATATTATAATATTTGTATAAGATATTTGTGATATTTATCTAATAAAGGGACTGATGAGATGATCTTTCAGTTTTTTCGGCTCTGTATGGAGAGGTAAAATGGTAAAAACAACAACAACAATAGGCAGCATATTCCCCGAACCTGCAGCTCCTGTCAAAAAACAACCAGACCGTTATTTCCGGCGTGACGATCGAGTCTGTCCCAAAAATACCTCTCAATGTGCCCTGGTGGACTCGCGCCAAGGGCCCTATAGGTCTGCGCTACATGATGTCACCAAAGTGTGGACTCTGAGGAAGTCCACAAGTCCGGAGTGTGCCATTTGGGACAGGGCCGTACTGTTCCAATTCAAAGTTCGCATCTAGCCAAGTTCACTTCAAATCCCCGGATGTGTTCTTGATCCACCCATTTTATCGAGGATGCATCAAGAGGTGACTTGTGCAGACTTGAGACAGCCAGGTATCCCAGAATGCATCTCGCACTAACCAGCAAGCATCAATAGTAAATGAGAAACCCCGCATAATTTAAACATATTACTGTTATTATGTCATGATTTGTAGTTTTAAGAGTTTTTCAGGCGAGAATGTGCTGGTTTAAAGCTCAAATTTGTGGTTTATTGATAAAGATTGCGCCTTTCTGACAATTTGATCTGACGTTGTCGGAGTTGTGAGATCCAGGCAATCACTGGACGCTCAGTGCTTACCTCGGCTAGTCCTTCTGACATTTGCCGCTGACTCCATTTTGGCTGAGGGCAACGTGACGTTTCATAACTTTATATATGGCTATTTAACTTTTGTATCCTATTAAATCGCTGATTTTGTACGCTTGACTGAATTGTTTGCTTTATTTCTTATTGTATATTCTTACCTTTTATACTATTGATCATTAAAACTGACATTTAACAAATAGAGACAGGGTTGTGTTTTATGTTATAGCCTATTTCATTTCATTACAGTGAAGATAATCAGAGTATGCACAAATAGTATTACATTTAATATTTTTGAAATATATACGAAAAGAGGCAGGGTTGTTTAATATTTCGTTTTGTTATAAATATATGCAGACATTGCAGATAATCATCACTCGTTGCTTGAGGCTATTAATATGTTTTTGTTTTTTAAATAAAACGAAAAGAGGCAGAGTGGTGTTTTATAACAAATTTCATTTTATTGTTGGCTAAAACATACATAAAGAGATAACCGGAGAAGCCAGAGCGAGCTGAGTGACGTTATCAAGTACGCTGCTGTTCCATTTGCAGAATCACCGGACATGTGTTCTAACATCCACGGGAGTTCGTTCTCCCGAGTCGAACTTGCCAAGTCCTAACTACCAAGGACGCGAGTCTGAAGTTTGCGAACTTGGTTTTGAGAAATGCCTCATGTGTCATGTTCTCATTGGTTGTTTTTGATCCTGTGGTTTTCAGTTCTGTTTTGTTATTGGTTCTCTTGTTCCTTGTGTCACTTCCCCATTGGTTGTCTTAGTCATGTGTTCTATCAGTACTTGTATTTATAGCCATTGTCTTCCCCATGTTCCTTTGTCATGTATTGTTTATATGTAACCTGCTTTTGGTGAGTGTCAGTGTCTGTTTTCAAGTCAAGTCAAGCTATGTCAAGTCACGTCACGTCACGTCTGTGTTTTTGTACCTGTTTGTGTTCTGGATTATTCTCATTAAATACTGCACTTGGGTTCTAACTACACTCACCTCCAGTGGATTCTCTTCTGTTACAAAAACAATCAAATTCGACTAAAAATACCTTAAACATTGGGGATGAATTTAAGCATTTTTGTTTGTGTATAGAAAATTTTGCCAGCAATATGAGTAAGTTAACAATGTATTCAAGACCTTTGTTAACATTGTTTTCATAGTACACAATAATATCCTTTAAAGAAAAACAGTATTTATCCATTACTAATTTTACAATCAAAAAATAAATGTGTTAACACTTCTAATTTTTGCAAAAGGAGCATAAATCATCAATATCAGAGTATCTTGAAATTATTGATTTAACAGGGTAGATGGTATGCAAAATTATAAAATGTATTTCTTTAGTTTTGTTATTGATACAATATTTAAAGGGGATTAACCAAGCAGCCTTCCAATTAATATTATCAATAATAGAGTTCCAAAAGAATTTTCCTCTAGGTGTTATTTTATTTTGTTTTTGGAAAATTGTATAAATATGTTTGTTCTCACATTTTTTTTATCAATCAGTTCAAGATCATTTAAAATTAATTTTGGTTTTGTCATTAATCGTAATCTTTGGCCTTGTTCAACGGATTGGAATTATGACCATAATTATTACAAAGTATAAATGTAGTTGTTACATATCCCGTGTCTCCCGGACTCCATTTCCCACAATCCTCCTGTTCTCCACACCTGCACTCACTTCCCTCGTCATCTCCCCATCATCACTCATCATCATCACCTGGACTTCCTCGTTTGCACTCCCTTTATATTGGACTCACTCCCTGAGTAGGTACTTAATTTCAATAAGTACTTACTTAACAAGCGCCAAAAGAGTAGGTACTTAACAGCAAATCTCGTTGAGTATGCGAGATCCGAAAATAATCCGCCATGTTGAGGTTATCATGTGACCTACTTAAAAGATATGAGTGACAGGTTTAATTCTTCTATCTGTTAATATCTTGATATTGATTAAACTGCTTATTTTGTGGTCTTGTTGAAGAAACAGCTGCCAGTAATTTTGTAATTGTAGTAGGCTACAACTAATATATTTTGGGTTAATTTAAAGTTCTTATATTTTTATAATGAGAGTTTATTTTTTGTTACAAATACCCAAATTCGTGTGAATATGTTATTAATTTCTTTATTTTATATGCAAAAATGTCCATCCACAAGCATAAATCAAATTTTTTCCCTTTTCTTGTTGAATTAGCTCTAGTTTCATCCCTCAGGCTTTCAAATAATAAATAAAATAAATACTTTTATGCATTATGATGTATTCAAAATATTTAACCTCATCATCATGCTTTATGTGTGTATATAATTTCAAACGATGATGTATACAAACACATATATTTTTTTTTTTCATTATTATTGTTCATTGTTAAAGATACAACTGGTATTTTCCCTGATCTTATATGTTATTATAGGTCCTGTAATAAAAATAAAGATATGAGTGACAGGTGCACTAACACCTCACAGCACCAGTAACTCCACAACCCTACCTAGTGCAGTTTTTCTCTGTGTTAACAATGTCTGCACAGAGGAAACATCAGACAGCTGCTCGAAGATCTCACCTTTGGAGAAGACTGTTGATTTTATACTCAAAAAATGTAAGTAAAATCTACTTGAAATTAAGATTACCTCAGAATGAATTGCTTTGCTAGCACACCCCAACATTAACCATAAACCAAAACTTAATTATATTACTTTTCATATTACTTCTTTAGTAAAACAAGCAAAATGTAATGTTTTGTTATATGACAGCTGTGCATGAACACACTAGACAAATACAGCTGATGTGAATACATCTCCATTTACAGTCAATGAAAGCATGAATAAAATATATAAATTTACTGATAATAGCATAATTAATAAGTAAAGAATTAATAAAAGTAATAATGACAATAAATAAATAAATGCATGTACAAGTCAACAACACACGAAACAAAGCTTTATTCAAATGTATTGATCTAACAATCAGGTATTTACAGTCCTGCTGTCATCTCAACACAACTGTGCCCATTCTGCAGCTTTATTCTGATGAAGCAGCTGATGAACACCTTCATCATCATGTCCCTCACCGCTGCTCTTCTCAATGGGGACATTGTTGATCCAAAGGATGAGGAAGACCATGATGATGATGGACCCCTGAACCCTTGAAGCAAGAGTGGGAGAAGATGTGCGGGACAATCTGGCTCTGCTGTGTCTGCTGCAAACATTCATGTGCTCTCCATCAGCATGACTGAATAAACAGATTAAAACTTTTTACACTTCATTCATAACAGCATTCTGTTTCTTGCCATACTTCATTTCATATTTTTACAATTACATGATGATTTCTTTTGTAGTTTCATTACTTTTGTGGTGTGGTGGGTTAAACCACTGAGCTGGTCAGCAGAAGGTTGCTGGTTCGATCTCTGCAGCGTCTCCACCAGTGTGTGCTTGATCCAGAAACTTTACTCCAGGTTGCTCCAACGGGATCATCCCTGTAATAAGAGCACTGTTAGTCACTTTGGATAACAGCATCTGCCAAATGTAAATTCGATTTTTTTTAAATCCTTTTTTGTTAGTGTTTCGAGCACAAACACTAATTCAAGCCGTTTATTTCTTTACTTTTTCAAGGTACTACTATAATATAAATGCATACATACATTTCATACATATTTCTATTTGGGGGCATAAAGGGTTAGTTCACCCAAACAAATAAATTCAGTCATTATTCACTTGCCTTCATGCTGTTCAATCCCTGTGTTCATTTTTTTTTTTTTTTTCTGAACACAAAAGTTGATTTTGATCAAGTTTGTCCAGCTAGTTTCTACACTATCAGTCAATGGAGCCTGACTTCCAGAAGCTTCATGACATTATTTGATGATGCTTTTGAAGCTCCACTGAAACCAGCAGAACAATCTTGACCAAAATCACATCCTCACTGTCCTTTGGTCTTTGTCTAGATGCTCTCGCTGGCTCTCAGGGTTCACTGAGGATGAAGAAATCACAGCAACATCAGGTCAGATGAGGCAGTAAGGGCAGGAGGAGTGATGGAGAGTCTCATCCATGACACTGAACCATTCCCAGGATCTGCTGTGTCTCTCCATCTGCTCACACCAGTCTGAGGACATTCACATCCTACAAAAATACAAAAAACATAATACAAAAGCAGTAATTTTAGCAGCACAATGTCATCTGATTTCTGTATTAGAAGTAACAAAATGATCTTACTTTATATTTTTGTTTCAGGTTTTCCTTTTTTTTTTTTTTTCTTTTCTTCTTTTTTTTTTTTTTACAAATGCCACTGTCACCTTTCCTCGCAGGTCCTGCTCCACAAAAGCTCTGCAGAAAACATACAGACATCAAGAATCAGAAAAGTGCTGTAATAACTCTGTTTGAAATTACAATAATTAAAATAAACTACAACTTAAGATTTAAATAGACTTTGTATTCATTTCTGTCCCTGTAACATCAGACAAGATTCAAGTTTCCTCTGAGATTTATGTGCTCAAATCTACATTTAAATGTTGAGGTAATTGTTGATGTGTTAAGTAACATTTTATCCAACACAAATGTTCCTCAATTTTTCAACAGAACTAATGGACAAATAATATAGATTACTTATATTTAGTTACTTTATGGAAATTTATTTACATTACTTTCATTCATCTATTGCAAACTGTGCTGACAACAGTGAATTGTACTAAGTTACACAATAGCATGTACATCATTCAGATGTCTACTTCATATCTAGGGCCTAACAGACATATTCATATGAAATTCATATGGACGATTTTCCTACAAGATATTAAATAATCATTTAGTAATCGTATTTAGATTTACATACTGGAGCTCCCCTGTTAGCTATACATAATAAAACATGTTTAACAGCAAAATCACAATAATACTATACCATTTAGCGCCTTTAGTTTCAACAATTTGCTCTACTGTAATTCAACAAATGTGAATTTAAAACAAGGAACCGTGTTTTTGGTTTGTAATACTCACATTTGAAAACACCCGCGTCTACCTTTTCAGCCATCCTCCTCCTCCTTCTTCTTCTTCTTCTTGCTTTACGGCGGATCGCAGACATTTAAGTGCATTACCGCCACCTATCGCACAAAACGTATCCTCTTCTTCTTCTTTATGATCCTCTCCCGTGGCCTCCTGGGATAGAAAAGTATCTATCGGATGAGCTCTCAAAAATCTAGGCGGAAGTAGTAGGCCATCCGGGAACTTCTCAACTACTTATTTATGATTACTTTGGTTTCTGGCATACTTACTCGCTCGCCTACTGCTTTTCCCCTATTATAGCGTTGGTAAGTAGGCGGTTTCGGACGCACTTTAAGTAGGTGCACGGCCGAATCTCGCGAGAATTATTACGTCACCCAGGTAATTTTCGCCTACTCTTTTTGCTTCTGACATACTTATTCGCTCGCCTACTGCTTTTCCCCTACTAAATAGTAGAGAAGTAGGCGGTTTCGGACGCAGCCCTTGTCTCTTCTGAATGTTGTATAGTGTGTATGTTTGCTTCTGTTCTGAGTTTATTCATTAAATACCCATCATTGTGGATATCCGCTTACGCTTCGTCTCTACTGCAACATAGACACGTAACAGGAGAAGAGACCAAAACCGGAGGATATTCACAAAGGAAGATGGGAATTTTACTGACTCCCTTGCACCCCGAATCTCTCCGGGCAGACGAGAGGCTTTGCCGTTTGCGGCAGAGTGGCAGGCCGTTGGAGAGGTATGTGGAGGAGTTTTTGGAGGTATGTTATCTGGTGAGCTGGCCTGACGCCTGTCTTAATGCTGTGTTTCTGATGGGACTGGACAAGGATGTAATTCGTTATAACGAACCAGCCTGTAATTTCTCCTTAGTCGATTCTCTAAATATAATTCTCCTTTTAAATGTTTCTAAGTATGAAGTAGACAAACTTCTAGAGAACCAGTGTAGTCCTTGTCCAGCCCCATCAGCAGCCTATCGAGCCTCGCCAGCTCACCTTGCCCCAGAACCCTGCACATACCGCTTCAACGGTCCTGCCTACTCCTGGCCACCAGTCGTCGCCGCTGAACCCTCTGCTCCAGCCCTCTCCGAGCCTGCCGCTCCCGTTCCAGTCGGGATTATAATCGTGTATGAGGGGATGGACTGGACCCCTCTCCCAGTATCTCCAGTCCCAGCCGCCGCCGAGCCAGCCGCTCCAGCCGCTCCAGCCGCCTCTCAGCCTGCATCTCCGGTCTCCGCCGCCGAGCCTGCATCTCCATTCTCCGCTGCCGAGCCTGCATCTCCAGTCTCCGCCGCCGAATCTACGGCCTCAGCCTGCCATGAGCCCAATCCTGCCCTGAAACCCATGCCATTCCTCGGACTCATTGAGGCCCTCCTGAACGTCCCCAAGTATTTTTTTTGGGGGGGCCAAGTACCCGTGGGTGGGGGACATGTGGACACTACACAGTGGTGTTCCGCAAGTCTGTGAGGCCCCCCCCGCAAAGAATGAGATGGGGCCCCTCCCACAAGCAGTGATGTCATGTGTTAAAATTTGTTGTGCACCTGAGTCCATCTGCCCCACAGTTTACAAAAACTGATTTAACAGTGAATCATGTGGTAAATTATCATTGCATTGATTTATTTGATGTTATTATCGAATAAAATTATAGCCTAGCCTATATGATAGGCCTATATAATGTTGTATAATGTGATTTTGATATCGCAGACTAAAATACCTGCAGGAATAAATATTTAGGCTAATTTACTCATTAAAACCAAAGGAGCGCCAAGAGAACTGATAACAGGCGCAACAAGCCGCAACGAGCACTGGCCATGATTTCAGAAACAACACATTCCAGCGGATAGATCACCTCTTATTTAACACAGACCTACAAATTTCTTATCAAATGGAGATGTTTCTTTCTTTTAGGTACAGTTATTCGCCGAAGTTAAATTAATTTTTGAGACGTTTCAGAAAGATTCTCGCAGAGAGACAGCTGAAAGCGCACCCTGTTTTTATTTATTCTATTTTACAAAAGTCGCCTACAAGGTGTTGTTGTTATTGTGAGCGTAAATATAAAATAAAATTTAAAAAAAGTAGACTTGCACTAATCTGTAGGCTATTGCCAAAAATGACGGAAGGCCTGTTTTAAGTTGTTTCAGCTGCCATGAGGAAAAAATCCATCAGAATGCGCCGGCGCATTCGTCGGCCAGAGGGATAAAAATGTAGCCAATTTAGTTTCATATTTATATTTAAATATTGGGCTATAGCCTAATATTATTATTTTTTTTAAATGTCACCTATGTTTATTATGAAAAGTGAATAGCATGACGGATGCGCAATGTCGGGAGACATGCAGCGGGTCAGACATGAGTTTGACCACTTCATTAAGTTTTGTTTTATAGTAAGTCTTTCTTTAAAGTGAATTTCGTTTTGTAGAAATTGTATCTTAATTTCAATCAATGTTTCATCAACCAGTTGCCTATATTTAATAAATAGGAAGAAAACCAAGAATGTCAGGTGTGGAATGGATTGAAGTGCGTAACAAACAAACCCATGTTTCCGCGGCCTTTGAATAAGGCTGAAGCAATAGGCGTCTTTCTTTTTTTTTATTAAATTTCTTTATTACTTTATTACATGTCTTTATTACTTCATTAATTGACAAGATATTTTGGTCTAATAATATATTTTAGCTGTTCTAAATAAGTTAGACACAAATTTGCGTATAGGCGTATATAAAGTTCCCTTAGACAAGCGCGTAAATTGCTGTTTCGGCCGCAAATTTTCAGTAATTTCGATCGGTGCATCAAATGATGTATAGGCCTAAACTAAATTCATGTAGTTACAGTAAAAGAATAAAGAAATAACTAGACTTATTGGCTAGGCTACATTTGGAAAAGAACTTCACACATTCCGGTAGCTGACCATTAGCAGAGCTGGCGATGGGGTAAATACGTTTGGGCAATATATAATAATATAAATAACAATAATAATGTCTCAGCAAAGAACATATTTATTTGTCTCGGCACACATCCGCTAACAGTAACACAGCGCATCAAAGCTTGCTGTTGTCTTGGCTACCTTACAAATGGCAATGGAAACAACAGTGATGAATTTTCCCCCCTTTTGTGGTAATTTAGCACTATTTTCTATGATCTTCTGCTTGCATTTTTGGGCTTCAGCTGGATGCTTTATTTTCATCTTTAGTCAATCGAGTTCAGTTCTAAAAAAAAAGCAAAGGCTATAAAGTAGTCTAGCCTAAATAGGTGAATCTGCGACGGGGCCCATCATAGGGTGGGGGTCCCCACGCACCTCGGGGGCTGCGGGGGTGTCCCGTACGCCACTGACACTACACATGTGGGTAGGGCTCAAGATCCACCATGGCCGTCCACGGCACCTGACCCTCCATGGCCGCCCACGGCACCTGACCCTCCATGGCCGCCCACGGCCCCTGACCCGCCATGGCCGCCCACGGCACCTGACCCTCCATGGCCGCCCACGGCCCCTGACCCGCCATGGCCGCCCACGGCCCCTGACCCTGGCCTACCGGACTCATGGACCCGTCCTGGAGACCTCCGGTCATGTCCGTCCCTCTCCCTGCACCGGTGTGAGGTCTCCAAGACGTCCACCCCCCCCTCCCCGGTGTTACATCTACGGCGCGAGGACGCGCCTACCGGGAGGGGGAGGTACTGTTACATATCCCGTGTCTCCTGGACTCCATTTCCCACAATCCTCCTGTTCTCCACACCTGCACTCACTTCCCTCATCATCTCCCCATCATCACTCATCATCATCACCTGGACTTCCTCGTTTGCACTCCCTTTATATTGGACTCACTTCCTTCACTCCTTGTCTCTTCTGAATGTTGTATAGTGTGTATGTTTGCTTCTGTTCTGAGTTTATTCATTAAATACCCATCATTGTGGATATCCGCTTACGCTTCGTCTCTACTGCAACATAGACACGTAACAGTAGTATTGTCCAGTTATAATGAATATGACTTTTAACAAGATGAACAAGAGTAGGAGGAATAGCTTTAATGACCAAATTAAATTCCTTAAAATGCACAGGGAAACTGTGGGTTTGCATGAATTGTTCATAAGTTAATAGATCCCCATAATTATCAAACATATTCATAAGATGATTAATATCCCTGTTAAACCAATTCTTTAAAAATAATGATTTATTGGCAGTCGTTATATTGGCATTATTCCAAATGAAGGAAGTATGAGGAGAGAAATGAGTAGCAAATTTTCCAGGCTAAAAGCACTTGCTGGTGGAATTTGGACAATTTAAGAGGGAGTTTAGAAATATTAAAGTCACAAGTTAACAGAAATTCTAAGCCACCTATTTGGTTAAAGAGACTGTGTGGAATGTGGTTCCAAAGGGAGTTATGATTAATCAAAAATTTTTTAATCCAACTGACTTTAAAAGTTCTATTAACATCTTCAAAATAAAGTATTTCCAAGCCCCCTTCAGCTTTCTTATTAGTAAGAAACCCTTTTCTTAAGTCTTTAGGATTTGTTTTTCCAAATAAAAGAATAAAACAAATTATTGATATATTTACAATAAGAATCTTTAACATACAAAGATAGGGAGGGATAGACACATCGAGATAAGCCTTCTGCTTTAGATAATAGGACACGTCCATAAACAGAGAGATCACGTTGTAACCAACAATTTAATAACGCTTTTGTCTTTTTTAATTTAGAGGAGAAATTTAAGTTTTGTCTTTCTGTAACATCCTTTGTTACAAGAATTCCTAGGTATTTGACAGAGGTCTTCACTGGAATGTTATTAATAACTTTATCATTTAAATTGTGTAAAGGGAGGATTTCACATTTGGATAAATTTAGAGTTAAACCAGAAGCCTTGGAGAAAATATTGATGAAGGAGATAGCATTGGGAATAAGAGATAAGCTCTTTAAAAATAAAGTTGTGTCATCTGCCAGATGTGATATTGTAATTTCTTTACCAGAAATTTTAAGACCTTGAATTTGTTCATCATTAACGATACCAATAGATAATAATTCAACTACCAACAAACATACTCCACAGTTAATGTTAAATATTTTAGAGGTGGAAGTGTTAAGTATTACAGAACTATTAATGTCATTGTAAAACATTTTAACTATGTTTAAAAATTTATTTCCGAATCCAAAAAGCATTAAAGTTTTAAATAAGAATTCATGTTCAATTGTATCGAATGCTTTATAAAAGTCCAGAAAAAAAAAGAAAAAAAAAAACTGCTCCTTCATCAACATTCTCAGCATAATCCAAAAGGTCAAGCACAAGTCTAATGTTGTCGGTTATGTGTCGACCTTTTAAAAAACCTGATTGGTATTCAATAATAATTTTATTTAAGCCTTCTCGTAATCTATTTGCAAATACTAAGGTAATTAATTTATAATCAATTGTTAGAAGAGAGATTGGTCTCCAATTTTCTATCAAGTTTGGATCTTTATCTGGTTTAGCAATTAACGAAATGATACCATAGAAGTAGTCATTTCGCCACTGTTAATACATTCATTATATTATAAAGAGGAATTTCGATCAGTTCCCAAAAATGTAGGTAAAATTCTACGGTCAACCCATCTATACCCCGGTGCTTTCCCTTTTTTCATTCTAATCAGGGCATTTTTAATCTCAGAAGAAGTTATATTAGATTCACAGAAGTCTTGAAATTCTTTATCAATAATAGGAATATGTTGATGGACTATTTGAATGAACTATTCACAATTATATAGATCAAAATTGTAATTAAATAGTTCCTTATAAAATGAGTAAACAAAGTCAGAATTTTTTTTTTGATCCATGCAACGATTCCCATTAATGTTTAAAGCAGTTAAAGCATTTCTTTTAAAATTTCTTTTCTCAAGTGCACAAAAATAACTAGATGGGATTGAATTTTTTTTTCACCCTCTTCAAGCCATTTCGCCCTAGAACGAATAAAAGTGCCTTTAACCAAGTCTAAATAGATCAGGTCTAGATGGGATTGAATTGAGATCAATTCAGCTTCATCCTTCTTAGTAAGATTTTGCTTCTGTTCCAATTTCCCTAATTTATCAATTAATTCTAACTCATTTAATCTATTGATTTTTTTTTTTAAATTCTTTACTACGTTTAACTGGAATCTTTCTGACGTTATATTTGAAAAATTCCCATTTACTTTTAAATCCTTCCTTTAAACCTCCCAAAATATCATTGGCGATTTTTTTAAGACTATTATTAAAGTACTTATCCTTAAGAAGGTTATTATTAAATTTCCAGTACCCTCTAAGACTAGAGTTCTCTTTTGTACCTGTAAGAGTTAAAGAAATAAGCTTATGATCAGTTAAAGGGGCATAATTATGAACAATTTCCTTGACATATTGCAAAGCACAGGTAGAAATAAAGAACATGTCAATTCTAGATTGCAAAGACTTGTCTTTGTTAGACCATGTATATTCTGATATCCCTGGGTTGTAGAATCGCCAAGTATCAGTAAGTGATAAGTTGGCACATAGAGAAGCTAAGTTAGATTGTGCGTCACGTTGAGAAGAATGAGGAGGATGTCTATCACTCAAGTTATCCAAGCATTCATTAAAATTGCCTGAAAATATAACATGAAGCTTGGAATGCATCAAATTTGCATTGAATAATACCAGAAACCTTTGAAAATAAGGCCTTGTTCAACAGATTGGAATTATGACCATAATTATTACAAAGTATAAATGTAGTATTGTCCAATTTCACAGTCAGAATAACCCATCTTCCGTTTTCACACGTAACAGAGTTCAGAACGTCTCCTTTAAATCTGTTAATCAAAACCATAACTCCCGCTGAATGAGAAGTGCCGTGACTGAACAAAAAAGATTTTCCCCACTGAGATTTCCAAAATTTTTAATCCAAGTCCATAGAATGTGTCTCTTGACAAAAAATGTCAGCATCAGTCTATTTTAAAAAAAGAAATAAAGCCGTTCGCTTCGTAATTTCTCGAACGCCTCTTACATTCAAAGATGCTACACTCTAAAAAATGCTGGGTTAAAAACAACCCAAGTTGGGTTGAAAATGGACAAACCCAGCAATTGGGTTGTTTTAACCCAGCGGTAGGGTTAAATGTTTGCCCAACCTGCTGGGTAGTTTTATTTAACTCAACTATTGTTTAAAAATTACTGTATTGCTTAATTAAAATTAACCCAAAGTATGTTGGAAATTAACATTTATTAATGTTCAATGAATATTTATTAAACAATAAACATTTATTAAATTGCTTATTAATACATTTATATTAATAAACTATTAAACTATTAAATTTATATTAATACAATATTAAAGCTTATTAATAAACATTCACCTTTTGTCTATTATTGTTGCCTCTAATTGCATCTTGTTTTTAATTTCCCAACTATTTTGGGTTCATTTTAAGCTAGCCATATAGCAATTTTTAAACAATAGTTGGTTTAAATAAAACTACCCAGCAGGTTGGGCAAACATTTAACCCAACTGCTGGGTTTGTCCATTTTCAACCCAACTTGGGTTGTTTTTAACCCAGCATTTTTTAGAGTGTATGCTCAAAGAATTAAACCTAAAGTCCATTCCGAAAAAAGAGTCTGAACAACAATAAAAAAGATAAAACAACAAAATGTTTAATTCACAAATTACCAAGCTTCAAGACCTAATGTCTTGAAGCTGAAACTTACTGGGTTAAACGTGAAAACCTGGAGATGCAGCAGGCAGTAAACATTCAGTGAAAAAAGGAAAAAAAATGCCTCTTATGGTTTTTCCATCAGAATTCAATCAGTCATTAGTGTCAATCTTTTTCCCTTCGATGTATGCATATGGACCACAAAATACAGCCTGTTTACCTTCCTCGCTACCCTTCTTCACCCTCAGCCACAGTTTCTCTCTTGCCGCTTTGTCTTCAGGCAATAGCAGCTCAGAAATGCGTAGTGCGTTGTCCAGTAAAAATCTGGAGTTTTTAGCTGCCCTCCAAAGCTTGTCACGGTAATGGCGCATCGAGAACAGAATGATAATGGGCCGCTTATGAATAGCATTTGGTGGTGTTGATTTACGACCAAGACGATGAACTACGTCCACCACCCGATCAAGCTGGTCTTGAACGTCTGGAGCAACTTTCGCAAGGGCATCGATAGTTATCCGTCTGACATTTTCACCATCATCCTCCTTCAAGCCATGCAATTTGAGGGACCATCGTCAAGTGTAACGTTGAGCCTCTGCTATACTAGACTTCAAGGTCACATTTTCATCCTTTAGAGCTTGCATTTCTTTCACCATCAGGAATAACCGTTTGTCGTGAGAGTTAACTTCGACGATGAGCTGTTGCACAGAAGTTGCTAAACTGTCCACCTTGGCCGAAGTGAGCTCCATAGTTTTCTCAATCGCCAAAATCTTTAAATGCGTTTGATCAAGTTTCAAGCCAAGTGCATGAATAGCTTCAAGCACTTCCAAAGTGTTCTCAGAATCAGGTTTCGCACCGACTCGATTCCTTTTTTTAGCCGGAGAATCAGTTTTTTGGGGTGTTTCATGCAGACTAGGGAAATCGGCCAGGCAACGGGCTCCATAACGGACTCACGAGCAAGTTCCATCTCGTTAGCATCAGTGTTGTGATGAGAAGAGTGTTTCCTACTTCTCCTTTTGCCCATCCAAAATATCTATAACTTCAATATTAATATGAAAGAGGTATCTTCATATTAAATGAAATAACAGAAAGCTAGGATGTAGTTTCCGGCTACAAACTCCACGCCTACCAAGTACAGAGAAAAAGCATTGCTGCGTCCCAATTCGCCGACATATACTATGCCCTAAAAGCATGTACTGTTTTTGTGAAGAAAAAGTACATACTTTTGAGTGTGCAGCACAAGAGTATGCAAGCTTTGGGACATACTACCTCCTCTGACAGCAACATAATGACGGCACAGATCCGGCCCATCTGGTCCTCCTATGAACCACATGTACAAGATGTGGGCCAGATCTGGGCCAGACTATGTTGCTGTCTGGGTTGTCATAATTGCGTCTTTAACGGACACACTGTCGCTTAGATACGCAACCTGAAACCATTTAAACCGCCCTGTCAATCATCTTGTCACAGTTAAAATCCTCCACATTCAGTTGAATTTAATTTCCTACCGTTTCGGAGAGAAATGTAGTCGCACGTTGATCTGCCAGTCGTGGGTCTTTCATGTGAAGAACTCTCTTCATCTTTGCATAATGATGCATTTAAAATTTAATGCCTGAACGCATTGTTATAAAAGTTCACAATGCTGTTGCAGATGAAATATAATGTGGATAACATTTAATAAATATCTTTTCGTCAGGTTAGATACTGATTATTAATCACTCAAACTCGCACATCTGTCATGTTTGTAGTTTTTTAACACTTTTTATTGGTATTTGTAGTTCTAATCAAATCCTCGTCAACAGCACAATGCATTATTGGCAATATTAGCCATTAGAGTGTACGGGGATCTGCACTTCGGATTCTAACCGGGAAAAGTAGACCATCCGGGTATCTTTGGAATACTCGTTTCAACATACTACAATTTGGGACACACTAATTCCAATTTTGAATACTATTTAGGACGGATACGAATTGGGACGCAGCACATGTCTAACTAGGACTAAGGACGCCATCTTGGGACCCTCCTCTTCTACGAATGGTTTGCTCAGATACTCCAATCCGGCGTCGTCAACTTGTTGCACCAGCATCATAAGTTCCTCCACAATTTCACCGATTACCTAGCTACATTGTTCAAAGCATTCGGCATGACATTTCTTTATTATTATTATGACTGCAAAGAGTACAGAGATGATATGATATGACATTTATGATATACAACTTTGTATAGAGTACACATCGGCATGACATTTACCCTCTTGACAGTTGACTGCGAGTGACGTCACCATACAAACATGCCCCATAATATAATCCCACCTCTGACGCTGATTTACAGGTTTCCATGTAAGGCATCGGAAATTCAAATGCTAAATGAATTACGATTGCATTTGAGTTTTGGCAGGCTACATACACGACGCAAAGAAAATGAAAAAGCAGATATGGTAATTGAGATTGCTATTTAAATATGACAGGGTCATAACTCGAAATTCATGGGAAAAACAGTTGCAAATGGATTTTGCTTTTCCAATTGAAATTTGGCAGTCACTGTGCGTTTGCAATTGCGTTTGGATTATGTCACAGTTTATGCATCCGCATATGTAAAACGCAATTGCTAATACAATTTGCAATTTCTTTTGAAAATTGTCTGGAATATCCTTCCATATGCTGCAGTTCAAGTAATTAATTAGTTGTGTAAATACTACTTCTACTTAAAAAAATAAAATAAATAAATCATGATTTCTACTAAAAAACCCTAACATTTTTTTCCTGGACAAAGCAAAACACCTTGAGCTGGGCAAATGAAGTTATTCATCTTTACTTACAGACTTTCTTCATCATTTTGGTCAAACAAATAGATGAATAAATCAGAGCTAATGTGACAAAGACAAATAAAAGAACAGACAAACTGATAATGCGAGTCCCTCAGCCTCAAGCGTTTTCTCCCACCAGTCCCCGCGCACTTCCTGCCTGCAGCATTTCAAGCATTAATCACACGCTGGCTGTGCTGCATACACGGTAAAGGAGGCTTTTATTTTAAAAATAATTATATTTATCAACAAACGTAACCTCCTCAGGGCTAGTAGCACGGCCACCAACTCAAGGCAGGTAATGTGCTAGTGCAGTCAGGCTCCTATCCAGGGTCCTGAGGCTGTGTGCTCGTTGCATGCAGTGCCTCAGTCTGTCTCGGAGACGTCTATTGTGACAACAACAAGCCTGGACACTCATTATAGGGGAACTCCTGCCAGTAGAAATGCAAGATCTGACCAAGGGCTGAATAAATAGCGACAGATCGGTGTGATGGCCATGTGATTTGTGCCGCAGCACTGTGCCCATCTTGGGACATCAACCCCAGCTGCATGACCATGGCAGAGGTAGCTATATGCCCCAGGAGCCTCTAAAAATACTTCTTTCTTCTGAAAGAGAAGCTCATTTACATATGACACAGATGCACTACCTGCTAATACTAAAAGCCTTTTATGAGGACATGAGTATAGGTATCTGTATGACAAAATAAAAACTAAAAATATTATCTTTCAATAGATAGAAAGGCAGAGACCGAAAATATGATTGGTAGGGAATGAGGAAAAAAAGGGAGAGAAAAACAAAGAAACTCTGAAGTCATCTGTTTATTGAAAGAGCTTGGACTTTGAGCTCTGATGATAATCAACCATTAACTGGCAAGCCATAAAACCATAAAGCCATATCACTCACAAAATACGGTCCTAACTGTTGAAACCAGGTTACAGTAAAACCAAAGAGAGACATAATTTTTATTTATATTTATGAATCTGTTCTTTTTCACAGCATCAACTACCATTAATAAAAAGGGAAACTGACAATGAATGCATGCATAAAAGAGTTGCCACTTACTTGTAAACTTTTATAAAAATTGTTTAAAATTCTTTAAGTGTAGTTCTGAAGCTGATTCCTGTTTTAAGCTAAGTTATCTCACTTATTGCGTACTGACACACACTAATGTACACTGGGAAGTATTTATTATATACTTATACTTTGTATAAGTATATGACACTATTTGTATTGCTCATCAGTATGACTCTAAAGCAGAGAGAAGACCATTACTACTGTGTCCTAGCAAAACCATCCAGAAAATAGTCCATGAAAAGTGGATCAATGAGACAATATTTTCCAATATTTTCTATTATCTGAATCAATGTATCTATTTGGAATGTTTTTCTGTATGAAACAAACTCTGCGTCCCACATAAGCATATCCTGTGGAATGTGGAAGGGGATTATCCAGTGAGCTATCCCATCCATAAAGTTTTTTTCTCTCTCTCCAGTTCCCTGTGTCACTGGCAAGGACACTTTAGTTTCTCTTTTAATCTGTAATCACTATGCTCACAATAATTATGCAATACAATGCAATAACACTAGCACCAGTATGACACCCATATAAGATTTCATTGAAGAACATTTAAATTATATTACACACATATTGGTACATTTCTGCTGTTAGCACACCTTTAATTGTCCACTGAATTGGTGACTGAGTGTGTAAAGCTGAGTGTGTTATCCCTGCAATGGACTGGTCATACATCCAGGGTGTTTCTCAAGACGCAGGAATTGTCTCCAGCATCCCTGTAATCCTACATAGGACAAGCATTTAGGAAAATGGATAGATAATTGGGTGACTAAGACAATCAGTCGCACTCTCAGGTTGTCGTAGACTGTATTTTTATGCAATATTTATTACATTACTTTCATTATAATCACAGAAAGAGACTCCAATCACATGATAACTATATATGGTAATGGTGTTACCAGAGTAAGTGTGTCTCACTATATGAAACGGTCACACCCATCATCATCAACAGCATCGTCATTAAGCTGAGTGGGTTCTTGGGTGCGGCAAAAGCTTTATGACCCTCCACAAAGGTTGAAGTCCTGCTCCTCAACGGTAAAGCAATTTAAACCCAGCTATCAGGAGCAGAGACAAGACTGCTCTACAGACTCTTCCTTTAGTTTGATTCTAGCACATTATTCTATCCTATATTTTTTTGTATTTCTTGCATTTTCTATTTCGCTCACCTGTTGGGGGTAAAAATGTCAACAGCATTAGAAGTGACTGGATTCTTCATGTGTTTGGTCGGCTGGATGGTTACTGGTCTTGCTGTGGCTAATGACTATTGGAAGATATCTAGTGTGCAAGGCACCGTAATCATTTCAAACCGTCTCTATGAGAACCTGTGGCATGCCTGCGGCGAGGACAGCTCTGGAAAGGCCAACTGCCAAGACTTTCAATCTATGTTGGCCTTGCCAGGTAGGAAATAAATTAAAATGAAACCAGGTTATTAGGCTTGCTCTGTAATATTAGCACACCTTAAGAGTATCATAAATATAAATATTCCTATCATAAATATAAACATATAAAAGAATTGGATTTATGAGGAACAATACTTGGACTTGGAACTTGGTAAAACTCTCCAAGTCTAATCTCTGTCAGCCATTTTGCGTTGTAACAATATAGAGAACCGTCTACGCCCACTTTTTACTCTTGATTTTATTTACCAAGTATTACTGGCTTTTATTAAATGATAAACATATACACTAGTGATGAAAGATAGCTTTTTAAAACTCTGAATAAATTGATCCACTTGCTTTGCAACATTAATCTTAAATATAATGGATCCATAAAGAACCATTCTACCATTCTTTAGATTTTTAAAATGTTCTTCATACTATTAAATATAAAAGGTTCCTTTAAGAAGTTCTTTGTGGAACCAAAAATAGTTCTATGGCATCGCTGCAAAAACCTCCTTTTAGAACCTTTATTTTCAAAGTGTTTCGAAGCACTTCAAAACAGTTTTTGTCATTAAAACGGAATCTAAATTATAAAGCACAAAAATGTTTAAAACCATATTAGACACTAATTCATGGGTTTACCAGTACAAAGCAGTGATTCAAAACAAAAGATTCATAAATGCTTTGAAGTTTTATGAAAGTGTTATGAAAGCACCAATCATAAATATGGACCATAGATCATTAATGCCAATCATAACAAATTCCACTATAATGATTTATGATAATATTTTATATGCATATGATTAAAAGTCTGTACTGTATAGTGACAGTAAACCTGCCACACCAAAGTTACAGTATGTGCGTCCTCATTTTAATCTACTCCAAAAAAAAAAAAAAAACAAATTCTAAGACTAAACTCTAAACTCTAAGACTAAACTTTTTTTCTTATTTTCAGTTCATATTCAAGCATGTCGAGCATTAACGATCATCGCCCTGATCCTGGGGCTGGTCGGTATAATTTTATCTACCATGGGGCTGAAGTGCATTAAGATTGGGTCAAAAACAGATGAGTCAAAGGGCAAGACTATGGTCATTGGCGGCATTATCTTCATCTTTGCAGGTAAGCAGAAATACAGTATGTGTCCATATGAACATTATTTGTTTCTATTATTATTTAATTGTCTACATGTTTCCCCCTTCTATTTAGCATCTATATAATAATATAATTATTGAGAGAAATATTTATATCTCTATATATTTATCTAGGTATTTGCACTATGGTGGCTGTATCTTGGTATGCTGCACGGGTTGTTGCAGAATTCAATGACCCTTTCTATGGTGGCGTCAAGTGAGTAGACATTCACACACATTCTCAAATGCACACACATTACTATCTAAATTGAGTTACGGTTAGATACATTCCATAGACTTCTGTTTTTATATACAGCTAATTACTATATTACTATATACTATATAATTACCTATTCCTAACCTACATTCTAACCCTAACAGTTACAGAAAATGTTCTGCATTTCTACATTAAAAAAAAAAAAAAAAGAGCAGAATTGAAGCCCCCATTTTACTATGACCCTCTAGTGTCTGTTCCTGGAGGGCCACTGGCCTGTAGAATTTAGTTATAATACACATCCGAAACCTCCAGGCAATTCAAAGTTCCCTTTCGATACTTCACTCGTACTGCGTCACTAGACGTGGTGGGGAAAACTCCTTTTTCTCCGATTAATGAAGCCATTTTTATAACGCAGTGGAACTGCACGGCCATTGGTTCGTGCAGTTAAAATAAAATCAACCAATGGCGAGGCAGTGGGGTTCACAAGCCTATGGCGATGAAGCCCGCCAGAGCCCACCAATTTGAGCAGGGTCATCTGGCTATATAAGCGGGCATTCTGGCAAAGGATCCTCTTCTCTCCACTGCACTACGAGACTTGAAGCCTTCTCGCCATTGACATGCCTCGCAGCGGATCAAGCTGACTCAGTGCCTGCTCTTCTTCAGTTGATCGCCGCTCTGCAAGCAAGCCTGATCAGTGCACTGCTTTGCAAGCAGCCTGATCAGCGCGCCACTCACGAGCCACCTTCAGCATCCAAGAGCAATTGTTTCAGCGCTTCCTCTGCCGCCATCCAGCGAGTTTAAAGAGTGGTTTCCTAAGAGCTAATTTTCTAAGAGCAAATTTCCGTGCCGTTGTTGCAAATGTCATGCCACAGCTGTGGCTCGTGCAAGGCACCCCTGCACACTGATGACCTTGGCTGGCCAGGTGGCTTCTGCACTTCACACCATGGCCGTCCTTCAAGTTTTTCAAGCCAAACTCCTCCGTTCCATGAATGACCCGACCAAGCAGTATTCAGGGAGCTGTGCAGCATGACTGATCTGGCCCTGCGCGCTACGTCAATGGCCAGCTTAGTGGTGCTGGAGCGCCACTTATGGTTAAATCTGATGGAGAACAAGGAAGCGGACAAGACACTTTTCTTTCCTTGACTCCCCCATCTCCCCCACTGGTCTTTTTGGACCTCCCGTCAATGGCTTTGCAGAACGCTTCACTGCTGCACAGAAGTCATCTCAGGCGATGCGACACTTCCTGCCCAAGTGTTCCACCTCTGCAGCTGCTTCCAGTTTCCCCAGGCCTGTGCCAACTCAGCAGCCTGCGAAGCCTGCACCTTCGACTGCTCAGCCTACTCCACAGCCTGAGCCTCAACAGCGTTCCCTCTCTGCAAAGTGCCGTCCCTTCCTGAAGCATCAGGGACCCCGGCCCAAGATAGCGCTGGACCCTGCACCTCAGAAGTTATCCTGATCTCTCAGACAGGAAGAGGAAGGGGCTAAGCCTCGCTGCGGCCAGACCACCCCCCAAACAGCCTTGTTTATGCCTCCAAACACCCTGTTTAGTTAGCACCCGTGTAACTAACCACTGTGATTGCGGACAAAATAAAACACATATTCAAAAAGAGAGTATTTTTCCTTCCACTTATCACGAGCACCAGGTCCCCTCACAGTGACCTGTCGCTCGAGCCAATTCAACCCCTTGCCACGCGGGCCAATGCCTGGCAGGCCATCCCCGGAGTGTCAAAAAGGGTTTTGGGGAAAATAAAGCGAGGTTATTCAGATCAGTTAGCTCGAAAACCCCCGTGCTTCAGCTGCATGGTTCCCAAGGATGTTCATGTTCTGCACTCCGAGGTAAGCAACTTACTGGCAAAAGGAGCCGTAGAGACGGTTCCGCCAGTTCAGAGTGAGTCACGCTTTTACAGCCATTATTTCCCGTCCCCAAGAAGGATGGCGGTCTCAGATCCATCTCAACCTCAGACATCTGAATCGCGCCCTTATGAAATGGTTGTTCAGAATGACTACTTTGAAGCAGATCCTGTCACAAATATGCCCAGGGGACTGGTTCTTCTTTCTGGACCTGAAACACGCTTACGTTCACATCCAGATAGCTTATCATATCAATATACGGTCCTCCCATTCGGACTGTCTCTAGCACCTCGTACTTTCACAAAGTGTATGGACGCGGCTCTTTCCCCTCTGAGACAGATGGGAATTCACATTCTAAACTACCTCGACGACTGGCTCATCTTAGCCCAGTCAGAGGCCGAGCTAGTATCCCACAGATCCCTTCTCCTCAGCCACCTAGAGAGTCTGGGGCTCAGGGTCAATTTTGCCAAGAGCTCACTGTCTCCCAGCCAACAGATCTCATTCCTGGGAGCAGTTTTTGACTTAACCCATATGAGGGCTGTGGTCGCACCAGACCATGCTCTGGCCATACAGCAACTTTCAGCCATCTTCAAAGTTGGAGCCTCTCTACCTCTCAGAGTGTTTCAGAGAATGCTAGGCCTAATGGTCTCTGCATCTCTGGTGCTACAGCTGGGCCTGCTTTGCATGCGGCTCCTACATGCGGCTCCTCCGTCCCATGCTTGGGGTCATGGACGCTTACGTATCAAGGTGAACCAGGCTTGTGTAGCAGCCCTGGCCCCTTGGAAGAACCCTTGCTGGTTCAAGCAGGGCTTGGCTCTGGGAATGATCTGCAGGAGGAAGGTCATCTCGACAGATGTGTCCAACACAGGTTCGGGAGCTCTGTGCGAGGGCAGACCGGCTTTCAGCTCCTGGTCGAACGAGGAAAGCCAGCTACATATCAACTGCCTGAAAATGCTGGCAGTTTGTCAAGCCTTTCAGGCTTTCCTGCCAGACCTAGAAGGACACCATGTTCTGGTCTGCTCGGACAGCATGACAGTGGTGTCCTACATAAATCACCAAGGCGGGCTCACCTCGAAGAGTCTCTTCAATCTGGTGAATAGCCTCTTGGAATGGGCACACTGCAACCTGCGTTCGCTGAGGGCAATGCATGTGCCGGGCAAATTGAACCAGGGAGAAAACATGCTGTCCCAGAGCAATGTCCCCTCAAAAGAGTGGATGCTCCATCCTCAAATGGTTCAGAGAATTTTGAAGATCTTCGTAAGGGCAGAGGTTGACCTCTTCACCTCAGAAGACAACTTTCATTGCCCAACTTATTTTTCAAAGAACAGGGATGTGCTGGCTTATGATTGGCCCAACCTTCTTTTTTATGCTTTTCCCTCAATCGCCCTGATCCCTCAGGTTATCAGGTGAATCAGGGTTCTCTTAGTGGCCCCACTCTGGAGAAACCAACTTTGGTTCTCGGAGCTGTCTCAGCTGCTCATAGCAGCTCCATGGCCCATTCCCCTGAGACAGGACCTCTTCACTCAGGCGAACAGGATGATCTGGAACCCCAGCCCGAGCTGTGGGCTCTGCACTTATGGCCTCTAGAGCCCCATCTACAAGATGTCTTTATGCCCTTAAGTGGTCGGTTTTCTATGCTTAGTGCACAGTCCACAACAAGGACCCATCCTCCTGCAACATATCTTTGATATTGTCCTTCCTCCAAGTGTTGTTTAAGGGCCATACCCCTTCCACTCTCAAAGTCTATGTGGCGGCTATGGCAGCTTCTCATGCTCCTGTACCCGGACAGTCGGTAGGCAGGAACAACTTGGTTGTTCGCTTCTTAAAGGGGTCTAAGAGGCTGAACCTGCCTCGCCCCCTTACTGCCCTTTTGAGCCATTACAGTCAGCTGACCTTCAGCCCCTGTCTCTTAAGGCCACCTTGCTACTAGCTTAAGCATCAGTCAAGTGAGTAGACTTACAGGCACTCTCCGTGAGCTTTACTTGATGCAATTGTGCTGGCATACTCTTCTTTGGGCCTGCAATGCCCCATTGGAGTACAAGCCCACTCCACCAGAGGCATGGCCTTATCCTGGGCATGGTCCAGTGGTGTGTCTATTGCAGAAATCTGTCCGGCGCTAGCTGGGCCTTGCCTTCCACCTTCGCCAGGTTCTACAACCTGGACGTCCCTGCTCTGCAGGCTCATGTCCTTTCTGCATAGTAAATTGGCCTCTCGGGGCTCGCCCCACTGGGAACCCACGTACCTGCCTCGAGGCAGGACCGGTTCTGAGCAGAGCTTGACTCAAACTCACCAGAATTCCCTGCGACTCTGATTAGATCCGGGTCATGGGCTTCAGGCATTTGCCTTAGCTTCTTGTACACTTTTAGCCCGCCTTAAGTGCCTAGGCTGTACAAAGTTTTAGAACGATTGTCCAGGGCTGGGCTTAACCTCTGTGACTTCAACCCACTTTGCCTCCTGCCTCCACGGGCCCTAGCACGACGTGATTGTACTGGTTCCCCAACGCATCTAGCAACACAGTACGAGTGAAATATCGAAAGGGAACATACTCGGTTACTAACGTAACCTTGGTTCCCTGAGGAACGAGTACTGCAATGCGAGCCATGCTACGTCGCTGCACGACTCAGTGTCGTCGCTTCAGTTGAATTAACCTGAGGATCTTATACCAGAATACCCGCTTATATAGCCAGATGACCCCGGCAATTTCGGCGGGCTCTGGCTCGTGAAGCTCCGCTGCCTTGTCATTTGTTCGTTTTACTTTAACAATTTCACTGCGTTATGAAAAAGGCTTCAGTAATCTGAGAAAAAGGAGTTTTCCCCACCACGTCTAGTGACGCAGTACTCGTTCCTGTATCTCAGGGAAATGAGGTCACGTTAGTAACCGAGTATGTTTTCAGTCACTGATTGGCATGGAGACCGGGCGGGCAAAACATCCATAGAATAAAAGAAGAAATACAAAAATATGTGAATAAAATGCAAGTTTGGGGTAACCTGTGATCCATAGCACCTGCTGCTGAATTTCAATCACTAAAAACAGCAAGACATTCTAAAACGCTTAATGTGAAAAACATTTAAAGTTCCTTGATGTACTAAAACAATGATATTAAAAGACCAAATTCAGTATACACCTTACTGATGTATATATAATATATACAGGCGAGATGAGCCCAGAATATGAATGCAATGTGTTAAATGGTTAAGTGTTTTCTTGTTTTCTATAATGGTTTTCTATGGAAAAATGCTTAACAAGAAACTGTGTGTTCCATTTATTAAGGGTTCATCTGCTTGCCTGTACATAGTATGCATCATCAATAAGGTGTAGATTGAATTTAATCTTTTAATATTACTGTCTTACTTCATTGGTACTTTGTTCAAACCTGGTAAAAATCACTGGGGGGCAATGGAGGAAAGCCTTGTTTTGCCCTCCAGGTGGGCATTCCTATAAGTGTGTGACATCATGTGAAAACTATGAATTGAGTTGGAGCAGTTTAGAGGCAAAATCTGCAGGACATTGTCTCTCCATGGAGCAAGATTAGACACCCCTCCTCTAGAGGTAAATCACAATAAAGAAAAATAATGTGAAAAATGACCTAATTGTCATTTTTCACATTAATTGTCAGACCAAGAAATCAAATACATTGTGTTTTACAAATTAGGACATCCTAAAAAAGCAGCATTTGTCAGGTTTAGCTCACTTTCGGATACAAATTTGTTCCCGATATATCGTTAAGTAGGTATACACACCTAACTTTCTGCCTTTGTTTGCAGATTTGAGCTGGGTACTGGGCTCTATATAGGTTGGGCTGGTGCAGCACTGTGTATTCTGGGTGGTGCATTCCAGTGCAGTGCCTATCAAAGAGTCTCTCAAGCAAAAGACAAAGGGTAAATTTTTACAGAAAAATTGGTTAACTGGTTAACTGTAAGTTACCTTATCATATACAGCGAAAAAATGTAAATGGTTTAACATCACATGTAATCTGTAATCACATCTGTAATTTTACTTTAAAATACTGACAAAAGTATGGTTTTTGCAAGGAAAAACTATGCATTACCATGTAATTTACAAAGCAAAACAAAACAAAACAAAACAAAACAAAAAAACAGTAAAACAATTTCCAGAAGTCCCTGCATTACACTTCACATATGGTTACATTTTTATAAATAATATTTTCTTACTTTTGTTATCAGTAATGAACATTAGTGTGTTTTTGTGACATTCTATGTAATTTAGTTACATTTAGGCATTTAGCAGACACTTTTATCCAAAGCGACTTACAAATGAGAATAGTAGAATGAATCAAATCAACATGAGAACAACAGTATGTAAGTGCTGTGTGAAGTCACAGTTATGTCAGTAAAGTGCTCATAGCAAGGAATTTTTTTTTTTTTTTTTTTTTAATAAATACACAAATAGATGGAAGAAGAATAGAAATCAAGGTAAGTGCCACTATTACTGGGTCAAGTGCTGACGAAAGAGATATGTCTTTAGCATTTTTTTGAAAATGGCTAGAGACTCAGCTGCTCGGATAGAGCATGGCAGGTCATTCCACCAGCCAGGAACAGACCCGGAGAAGGTCCGTGAGAGTGATTTTGTGCCCCTTTGTGATGGCACCACAAGGCGCCGTTCACTTGCAGAGCGCAAGTTTCTGGAGGGCGCATAAGTCTGAAGTAATGAGTTAAAGTATAGCGGTGCAGAGCCAGCGGTCGTTCTGTAGGCAAACATCAGAGCCTTGAATTGGATGCGAGCAGCTACTGGCAGCCAATGCAGACTGATGAAGAGAGGAGTGACGTGCACTCTCTTTGGTTCGTTGAAGACCAGTCTTGCTGCAGCATTCTGGATCAGTTGTAGAGGCTTGACAGTGCATGCTGGAAGGCCAGCCAAGAGAGCATTACAGTAGTCCAGTCTGGATAGAACAAGAGCTTGGACAAGAATTTGTGTGGAATGCTCCGATAGGAAGGGTCTAATCTTCCTGATGTTGTACAAGGCAAATCTCTAGAACCGGGCCGTTGACGCAACATGATCTGTGAAGCTTAAACAATCATCCATCACCACTCCAAGGTTCCTGGCTGTCCTGGGAGGAGTAATGGTTGACGACCCAAGTTGAATTGAAAGGTTGTGATGAAGTGTTGGGTTGGCACCAACCACAAGCAGTTCCATTTTTGCAAGGTTGAGTTGAAGGTGGTGGTCCTTCATCCAGGCAGAAATGGCTGTCAGGCAGGCTGCGATGCGACCAGCAACCGTCGGATCATCTGGTTGGAATGAGAGGTAGAGTTGTGTGTCATCAGCATAACAGTGATAGGAAAAACCATGATCCTGAATGACAGATCCTAGTGATGACATGTAGATGGAGAAGAGAAGTGGCCCAAGCACAGAGCCCTGAGGTACCCCAGTAGCAAGATGATGTGACTTGGACACCTCACCTCTCCAAGATACCCTGAAAGACCTACCTGAGAGGTAAGATTCGAACCACTGGAGTGGAGTTCCCGAGATGCCCTTCGACATGAGTGTTGACAGGAGGATCTGATGGTTAACGGTGTCAAAAGCAGCAGACAGATCCAGCAAGATGAGTACTGATGATTTTGAAGTCGCTTGTGCCAGTCTCAGGGCATCAGTGACTGAGAGCAAGGCAGTCTCAGTTGAGTGGCCACTCTTGAAGCCAGACTGGTGGTTGTCAAGGAGGTTGTTCTGTGTGAGATAAGTAGACAGTTAGTTGAATACAACTCTCTCAAGTGTCTTAGCAATGAAAGGAAGAAGGGATACTGGTCTGTAGTTTTCTAAAAGTGCTGGATTCAGAGTGGGTTTTTTAAGCAATGGGGTAATCCTAGCCTGCTTAAAAGCTGTGGGAAATGTTCCAGTGCGGAGGGAAGAATTGATAATGTGAGTGAGTGCAGGTACAATTGAGGAGGAGATGGCCTAGAGAAGATGAGTGGGGATAGGGTCTAGCAAACAGGTAGTAGGGTGGTTGGAAAGGATGAGTTTTGAAACATCTGCCTCAGAGAGCATGGAGAAGGAGGGGAGAATTTCTGTGGTTTCCATTAAGATGTTACTGTCAGTGTGTGGTGTGGAGAATTGGCCGCTGATGGTTGTTATTTTATGTGTGAAGAATGTGGCAAAGTCATCAGCTGTAAGAGCTGATGTGGGAGGGAGGGGAGGAGGGCAAAGAAGAGAAGAGAAGGTTTTGAAAAGTGTTCGGGAATCAGTTGAATTGTTAATTTTAGTGTGATAGTATGAGGTTTTAGCATTGGAGACATTAGTAGAGAAAGAAGAAAGGAGTGACTGATATAAGCTAAGGTCAGTAGGATCTTTAGATTTGCGCCACTTCCTCTCTGCAGCCCTGAGTATAGACCGATGCTCACGGAGAGCATCAGACAGCCAGGGGGCAGAGGGGGTGGCGCGGGCTGGTCTGGTTAAAAGGGGGCAGAAGTCATCTTAGCAAGATGTTAGAGTGGTGCAAAGAGTGTCAGTTGCATTGTTAGTGTCCAGTGATGAGAACTGGTTAGGGGGAGGAAGTGTGGATGAGACCAAAGAGGATAGGTGGGATGGTGAGAGGGAGCGTAGGTTTCACTGAAAAGTAACGTGGTGGAGTGTGTGTTGAGTTAGGGGTCAGGTTGAGATTAAAAGTGATGAGAAAGTGGTCTGAGGTGTGTAGTGGAGTAACCCGTGTATTGTCGGTGGAGCCACAGCGTGTGTAGATGAGGTCCAATTGGTTACCTGATTTGTGGGTAGCTGAGGTAGCCACTCGCTTGAGATCAAATGAGGCAAGCAGAGTGTGGAAGTCAGCAGCCTGAGGTTCGTCTAGATGGATGTTGAAATCTCCAAGTACTAGCAGAGGAGTACCATCCTCAGGGAAGGATGAGAGTAACACATCTAACTCCTCCAAGAAGTTACCTAGCTGACCTGGGGGACGATAAATAACTACAAGATCCTCTTGTAGCTTGAATGATTCTCTCTAATGAATGCTAAATAACAACTTTTTAAGTACTAAAGCTGGCTTTGGCCACGCCTTACTGACTCAGAGCGAAACGAGAACAAACACGGTTTGCCACGTGACCACAGTAAACAAACTTCCTAGCAACTACACAGCACTAAAATCAAACTAGAAACAACACAAAAACACTTACAGTATGCAGATCCTCTTGTAGCTTGAATGATTCTCTCTAATGAATGCTAAATAACAACTGTTTAAGTACTAAAGCTGGCTTTAGTACTTCCTAGCAACTTCCTAGCAACTACAATTTAGTTAATGTTTATTGCATTATTTTAGTGTTGTGTGTTAGCTTTGTATGTATGACCCTGTGTACTGTCTATATACAAGTATTGACCTTGATATGAACAGGCTGCTTATAATAAACCTGCCACCTGTATTATTGTGGATATCAATACATCAGTAAGGTAAAAAGGCAGACATTATATCACGTAATAAAATGGTTGTAAGTTGTAAAATATACAAGCATTCTGTAAAGCTTCAAACATTTGTGTTTTTTACGGTGAGTTTCTGACTGCCATTTTTTATACTGTCAAATTTAATGGGATATTTTTACAGTGTATATGCACCTCATTTCTTAAAGGTGCTCTAAGCGATGTCACGCATTTTTAGGCCAAAGCATTTTTTGTCACATACATCTCCTCACTATCCGCTAGCTGCCTGTCCCCTGAACACACTGTAAAAAAACGCGGTCTCTGTAGTCGCCACAAGCTCCAAAAACGGCAACAAAAACTACCTGGTGCAGCCTGGACCATGAAACATAATAAACATGCTCCAGCCAATAACCGACAAGAATGATTTTAAATGCGCGTTCATGACTGTTTCAGGAAGCACGGAGGGGAGGGGGAGGAGGAGGAGAAGGGAGGGTCTAGCTAGCCTCTGTTTTTTTTGACAACACTTCGAACGTCAACAGGAAGTTACTCCACCCAGGATCGCTTAGAGCACCTTTAACTTTTGTAGAATCCTTATATTTCTAATCTTGCTGTTTTTTGAACTTTTGATGATTTTTTTTCTCTGTGTTATATCTTTTTAACAGGGCATACTACCCAGGTGGTAAGCCAAAGACAATCTATACTGCTGCTCCATCTAATGCAGAGACTTCAAAAGCTTACGTTTGAGATACCAGGGTCACCCACATTAACAAGGCTGAACTTTTGTTACTTTGATGTTTGTTTTACTCAATTATGTTTTTGCTACTTTTTTGTTTTAGGACAAATCATGACAAATGTAAAGATCACTTAAATGATCATGAATGCTGAACTTCTGGAATAAAATATGTTCTCTGATTTAAGATATCTAGATATTTTTCCATTGTGTTTAGACTTATGTTTGTTTATGTAAAGGGGAGACTGTGGCAAGCTTTTTACAGCAGGGAATATTTCTCATTGTGGGTTAATTTTTGAAATGTAATTTTTCTATGGACACATACATTACATATTGGCTACAAAACCGCTTTGGAAAATTTACTCTCAGAGTGGGACCGGCCATTGAATGTCCTTTTATAGGTATTTCTGCGAAGTTTAAATAGTAAAACAATTATGACTTCTACTTCCACAATTATCCTGATGTATCCCAGTGTGTTCATAAAAATATGATAATACTGGACACTTAATTAGGAGGATGCAAGATTTCACAAAATTATATAATACATATAAAATATGATTTATAATACACATAAAATAAAATATCAAATCATATATTTACTGAGATATAGCATTTGAGACAACTTCCTCATGTGACAACTAGCCCATCTCCTCTAAACATGCTTAGTTTCAGTAGAGAACCAATTTAGTGTTCAATTACCAAAACAATATGTCAAACATGAAATATGAACAAATACATTTTTTAAACTGAAAATCTTATGCTTCTGATTTCTGAAAATGAATGAATAAATGTTGCCAGTTACCATGTCACATTGTATATTCCAAGGTGTAATCCCTGTAAAACTAAACTAGTTTAGATTCAAATGGAAGCAAAACTGAAATCAAAGTGTCACTTTGGGCCAGGCAGACGAAGATGATAGAAGAACAGGGAGAGGTGGATCTTAATATCAGCTGTTACGTCGGGGCCGGCCCAATGCTACAACGCTTCTCCCCCCCCAGACATACAGTGGGTACGGAAAGTATTCAGACCCCCTTAAATTTTTCACTCTTTGTTATATTGCAGCCATTTGCTAAAATCATTTAAATTCATTTTTTTCCCCTCATTAATGTACACACAGCACCCCATATTGACAGAAAAACAGAATTGTTGACATTTTTGCAGATTTATTAAAAAAGAAAAACTGAAATATCACATGGTCCTAAGTATTCAGACCCTTTGCTCAGTATTTAGTAGAAGCACCCTTTTGATCTAATACAGCCATGAGTCTTTTTGGGAAAGATGCAACAAATTTTTCACACCTGGATTTGGGGATCCTCTGCCATTCCTCCTTGCAGATCCTCTCCAGTTTTGTCTGTGCTCTTAGGACCCTTAAGTGCAGCAGAATTTTTTTTTTGTAACCTTGGCCAGATCTGTGCCTTGCCACAATTCTGTCTCTGAGCTCTTATTTTTCCATTGTGTTTAGACTTATGTTTGTTTATGTAAAGGGGAGACTGTGGCAAGCTTTTTACAGCAGGGAATATTTCTCATTGTGGGTTAATTTTTGAAATGTAATTTTTCTATGGACACATACATTACATATTGGCTACAAAACCGCTTTGGAAAATTTACTCTCAGAGTGGGACCGGCCATTGAATGTCCTTTTATAGGTATTTCTGCGAAGTTTAAATAGTAAAACAATTATGACTTCTACTTCCACAATTATCCTGATGTATCCCAGTGTGTTCATAAAAATATGATAATACTGGACACTTAATTAGGAGGATGCAAGATTTCACAAAATTATATAATACATATAAAATATGATTTATAATACACATAAAATAAAATATCAAATCATATATTTACTGAGATATAGCATTTGAGACAACTTCCTCATGTGACAACTAGCCCATCTCCTCTAAACATGCTTAGTTTCAGTAGAGAACCAATTTAGTGTTCAATTACCAAAACAATATGTCAAACATGAAATATGAACAAATACATTTTTTAAACTGAAAATCTTATGCTTCTGATTTCTGAAAATGAATGAATAAATGTTGCCAGTTACCATGTCACATTGTATATTCCAAGGTGTAATCCCTGTAAAACTAAACTAGTTTAGATTCAAATGGAAGCAAAACTGAAATCAAAGTGTCACTTTGGGCCAGGCAGACGAAGATGATAGAAGAACAGGGAGAGGTGGATCTTAATATCAGCTGTTACGTCGGGGCCGGCCCAATGCTACAACGCTTCTCCCCCCCCAGACATACAGTGGGTACGGAAAGTATTCAGACCCCCTTAAATTTTTCACTCTTTGTTATATTGCAGCCATTTGCTAAAATCATTTAAATTCATTTTTTTCCCCTCATTAATGTACACACAGCACCCCATATTGACAGAAAAACAGAATTGTTGACATTTTTGCAGATTTATTAAAAAAGAAAAACTGAAATATCACATGGTCCTAAGTATTCAGACCCTTTGCTCAGTATTTAGTAGAAGCACCCTTTTGATCTAATACAGCCATGAGTCTTTTTGGGAAAGATGCAACAAATTTTTCACACCTGGATTTGGGGATCCTCTGCCATTCCTCCTTGCAGATCCTCTCCAGTTTTGTCAGGTTGGATGGTAAACGTTGGTGGACAGCCATTTTTAGGTCTCTCCAGAGATGCTCAATTGGGTTTAAGTCAGGGCTCTGGCTGGGCCATTCAAGAACAGTCACGGAGTTGTTGTGAAGCCACTCCTTCATTATTTTAGCTGTGTGCTTAGGGTCATTGTCTTGTTGGAAGGTAAACCTTCGGCCCAGTCTGAGGTCCTAAGCACTCTGGAGAAGGTTTTCGTCCAGGATATCCCTGTACTTGTACTTGCCTGGTTTTCTCCACACATACCACTTAGAATTAAGGCCAAAAAGTTCTATCTTAGTCTCATCAGACCAGAGAATCTTATTTCTCACCATCTTGGAGTCCTTCAGGTGTTTTTTAGCAAACTCCATGCGGGCTTTCATGTGTCTTGCACTGAGGAGAGGCTTCCGTCGGGTCACTCTGCCATAAAGCCTCGACTGGTGGAGGGCTGCAGTGATGGTTGACTTTCTACAACTTTCTCCCATCTCCCGACTGCATCTCTGGAGCTCAGCCACAGTGATCTTTGGGTTCTTCTTTACCTCTTTCACCAAGGCTCTTCTCCCCCGATAGCTCAGTTTGGCCGGACGGCCAGCTCTAGGAAGGGTTCTGGTCGTCCCAAACATCTTCCATTTAAGGATTATGGAGGCCACTGTGCTCTTAGGACCCTTAAGTGCAGCAGAATTTTTTTTTTGTAACCTTGGCCAGATCTGTGCCTTGCCACAATTCTGTCTCTGAGCTCTTCAGGCAGTTCCTTTGACCTCATGATTCTCATTTGCTCTGACATGCACTGTGAGCTGTAAGGTCTTATATAGACAGGTGTGTGGCTTTCCTAATCAAGTCCAATCAGTATAATCAAACACAGCTGGACTCAAATGAAGGTGTAGAACCATCTCAAGGATGATCAGAAGAAATGGACAGCACCTGAGTTAAATATATGAGTGTCACAGCAAAGGGTCTGAATACTTAGGACCATGTGATATTTCAGTTTTTCTTTTTTAATAAATCTGCAAAAATGTCAACAATTTTGTGTTTTTCTGTCAATATGGGTTGCTGTGTGTACATTAATGAGGAAAAAAGTGAACTTTTATTTTTTTAGCAAATGGCTGCAATATAACAAAGAGTGAAAAATTTAAGGGGGTCTGAATACTTTCCGTACCCACTGTAATTTGTGCCCCCCAGTTCCCTTTTGAAAGGGAATGAGACACTGCATCCTGAGACACTTGGGGAAACGCCTCTGTGTGACTGGTATCTGAAGCAACTGTAAAACCAAGGCAATGCTATTGGCCTATGATGTTATACTAGTTTGGCTAAAAAGTGAAAAGGGGCACCTAGAGAACGTCATCCTCTTTTCATCTTCAGGGACTGTTTTATTTGAAGCACGCTGTTCAAATCTACGTAAAAATAGCCTGTTAAAGCAAACGTTTCAAGCTGTGTGCATGATCCATGTCATAAATATTTGACACTCGATAACACACGACTTGTGCGTTCTTTGTTAGAGCATGCACGCCCAGTTCCCGAAGGAGCTGTTGGTGTGCACTGTGACCGCATCATAGATATTTGACACTCGAAAACACATATGACTTGTGCGTACTTTAGAGCATGCACACCCAGTCCCTGAGGGAGCTGCTGCCGTGCACTGTCTGTGAACATTTCCTGCTGAGGAAGCTCCACTCAAGTTAGCTTGGGTGTGCGCGACAAAAGTGATGCGATGTACGTCTCACCACCGGCACTTAGTTTGCACGTCTAAATTAGTTGCTTAAATTTACAAAATGTGTGTCCCTTTTAATGAAAATAAAGTACTCCATGTTTAATAAAAATGTTCATGAAACTAAATGAAAATGTTTAGTGAAATTAGAAAAATATATAAAGATAAATAAAATAAAACTATAAAATAAAATATAAAGATTGTTAATTTAGTTGTATACATGCTCTCATATACATTTTGTTCTAATGTCAAACGAGAAATAATCTTAAAGGGTTAGTTCACCCAAAAATGAAAATAATGTCATTTATTACTTACCCTCATGCCGTTCCACACCCGTAAGACCTTTGTTTATCTTCAGAACACAAATTAAGATATCTTTGTTGAAATCCGATGGCTCCGTGAGGCCTTCGTAGGGAGCAATGACTTTTCCTCTCTCAAGATCCATATAGGTACTAAAAACATATATAAATCAGTTCATGTGAGTACAGTGGTTCAATATTAATATTATAAAGTGATGAGAATATTTTTGGTGCACCAAAAAAACAAAATAACAACTTATTTAGTGATGGCCGATTTCAAAACACTGCTTCAGGAAGCTTTCAGAGCATTATGAATCAGTGTGTCGAATCAGCAGCTGTTCGGAGTGCCAAAGTCACGTGATTTCAGCATTTTGGCGGTTTGACACGTGATCCGAATCCTGATTCGATACGCTGATTCATAGTGCTCCGAAGTTTCCTAAAGCAGTTTTTTGAAATTGGCCATCACTAAATAAGTCGTTATTTTGTTTTTTTGGTGCACCAAAAATATTCTCGTCGCTTTATAATATTATTGAACCACTGTACTCACATGAACTGATTTAAATATGTTTTTATTACAATAATGGATCTTGAGAGAGGAAATGTCTTTGCTGGCTATGGAGGCCTCACTGAGTCATCGGATTTCAACAAAAATATCTTAATTTGTGTTCTGAAGATGAACGAAGGTCTTACGGGTGTGGAACGGCATGAGGGTAAGTAATAAATGACAGAATTTTCATTTTTGGGTGAACTAACCCTTTAAGTTTTACTGGGTTTTACATGATTCTTTTTGCAGTGTGGTTTTGGTGAAGCGTAAATTATCGTCACTTCTTCTTACCGCTGCTTCCTGCTGATTTAGAGAACAATTTCTCAGAGTCACCCCCTGTCATTTTAAAGAATAGAACAATGACGAGTGTGAAGTATAAATGTCTCGTCCATTTGGGGAGATGTGTGCGCAGTCAGTGGAGGCGCGCACTGCGGAGCCAGGCGAAAGTGTAAATTAGGCTTGAGTGTAGAGACAGCTCATGTAAGATTGTAGGCTAGAATTTTTGCTACACAATTATGTAAAAAATTATTCTGAACAGTTCAACACAAACAACAATATAATTATTTAAATTTTGTAAGTCAGTTTTTGTGTCACCACTGCTGTATGCGTGGGAGTGTTGATGGCTATGAACATTTATGTGATTCACACCAGGGGAGACAAAAGACACTCCCCCAGTGGCTAATGCCCCATCAAAGTGGAATGCCTGAATAAAGAATAAGAGGAGATTCAAAGATTTTAATCTGTTTTATTGTAATTCCACAGAACACAGAAAAAACTAACACTGTGAAATATTGCAATTTACAACAGCTGTTTTCTATGTGAATATATAGTAAACTGCAATTTATTCCTGTGGTCAAAGCTGAATTTTCAGCATCATTACTCCAGTCTTCAGTGTCACATGATCCTTCACATAGTGTAAGTCAACTGACTTATACTTAACAAAAATACTTTACATAAAACTTAAGACATATACTTGAATTTACACATGAAACAACATGTGGTGGTACAGAAGACAGTCTACATTGGGAGAGACAAGACTTTTTTTTTTACAGATATGGGTGGTTTCGCATACCCTACTCGCTCACATAGTGTTACAGCTGCTCATGCAAGGGAGCATCATGCAAGGAAAATGTCCAGGATGGAGGGGACAGGGACACCGATGATCTTTGCAGCCCAATGGTCAGTGGGAGGTGGTCAACAGAGCACAAACATCTGAACACAGTCACATCTCAGTTCCTGTTCAACTGAAGACATAAGTGAACATTGCATGCCTGGCATTTCCATGGTGTTAATTGCTTTTTACCACACACTGCTTTGCAATGCACACAGCTCCGATGACCAACCGTCACAACATTCCTGCCATCAGAGGTCAGCTCAGCTACTGGAACTGGTACATGGTCACTACTGGTCCGTTTTGGTGCTGCTTTCTGAGACACACCACTGTGTGACACATATGACACAGCAGAGCTCTGTTGTGGTCCAGTTTCACGTGCGAGCAGGAATCGCAGAGTCTGTGGAAACATGTCAACATCGGTCTCTGTCTTCCATGACAGAGTGGATTGCCTGTTGTTTTCCTGCTTGTTTGCCTTGGCTCTATTCGGAACAGGTGCTTGGAAATTTTCATTGTCATATCTGTAAAAAAAAAAGAAAAAAGAAAAAAAAAGTGTGAGCATGCTGATAACACAATCAAAGAAACAGTGTTATCATCATTACCAAAACTGAGTGAAATATATTACGAATATGTTTAGAGAGTATCACATTACAAACATTTACACTTCAGCATATATACACAAACATTTGTAAGTGACATTGTAAGGCAATATATAAGCAAGCCAAAACTAGGCAAAATATAGTATGAAAATTCATACAAGTTTTATATGATCAGAAAAAGAATTATATAACAATAAACAACTTACCCCAAACTCAATTCGCTGTTCAAATGTTCATATTAGTACACGCTCCTCAAATTGCAACTGTTTAATAGATTATTTCGAAAAGGTAATAAAATATTCCTTTGGAATATAAATCTTTGGAGCTTTGCTTTGATGACAGTCTTCTTGAACATGCCAGCAGCTACTTAAAGAACTTTATTTTTGTTTAAAATATTATAATTATGAAATTATAATTCAGTTTCATTATATATAAAGATTGACAAGGCAGGATATTGCAGCACAAAACCCTGAAATGTGTCAAAAATAACACATACTCAAACAACCTTATGTATCTGATTTAAAACAATTTAAAAAGCAGTCAAATAAAATAATTCTGATAATAATAATAAAATTTATTCCTGTGAGGTAATACAGCACAAATACACAGAAAAAAAATAGACAGCTACAGTACTTTACAAGATGATGTTATTTTTTATTATCATCACCAATGTCATAATATGGTTTTGTTTTGCTTTTGTGATGTTTCCACATTATGCTCATCATCTTGTAAAGTCACTGTCTGTTTCAGACTGGATGTGAGAGCTGAAGTCTTGGAGAGCTCTGGGAGTGTGTGATCCGGACATCCATGAAGGCTGTTCCCGAGTGCCAAGGCCCTGTTTTAATATTTACCTCAGAACCTCACATTTAGACATTTAGCATTGCTTCTTTTCACACATTGTTTTGAATTTTTAAATGTCTTTTCAATTTTAGTTACATTCATAGAGTAATTACTTCTGTACTTGTTATAACATTTAATGTAATTAATATTTATATAGGCTACAACTGGATTTGTTGTATATAAAATTTAAAAAAAAAGACCAATTAAGAAAAGTCAGTTTTCAGGATAATATTTTAAAGATAATTTTGTACAATCCAAATAAGTTTTACAGATCTTTAGAAAGGGTTTTAACAATGTTTGTCATGTTATTCAGTTATCGCACATGTACCTATAGGTCAGTCAAGGTCACAGTTACAATAACTTAGGACACTAAGAGACCTTTCTACTGACTCTGAAAAACACAAGAAGAAAGATGCCCAGGGTCTCTGATCACCTGTGCGAACATGCCTTAGTCCTGCTGCAGGAGACAAGAGGACTGCAGATAAGAACAGAGCAATAAACTGCAATGTTCCTAAAATGTGTGAAGGAGTCAAAACAGTGGCGGGAATCCCTCCATCACACACACACACGAAGATGCCTGAGACAGTGTTACAGGGAGACAGAAGGACAGCTGATTGTCCTTCCAGTGCCAAACCACATGTAACCATAAGTCCCACCAGACATGTTTGAGAATGTGAAATACCTTGATGGAAGAGTGGAGTAACATCTCACAGCAAGAGCTGCAAATCTGGTGCTGTCAATGAGGATGATATGCTCTGTAAAGCAGCTGGTGCCAACATCAGACTTTCAGATACTCTGTTGATCAAACGCCTGTGAAATTTGTTCAGTTTCTGTCTCAGTTGTTGAATCTTTTTGTTTGTACAAATATTTACACGTTAAGAAATTTGCTTGAAAAACAGTTGAAAGTGAAAAACTCAACAAAAAAATTTTGATGTTACTTTGCAACAAAAATATGTGACAAATAACATCAAGTGTGCGTTTACTTGTTGGACTATAATGATAATTTGTCATGATATCCAGTAAAATATGAGAAAACAGGAAGTATTTGTAGTTTGGTGTTGATAAAGGGTAGCCTATGTAAGTCTTACTGTGGTGATAAACACTGAAAATATCAAAATAATCAAGAAATTAAGGATGACAGAATATTCACACCAGGCTATAGCTTATACTTTTTATTAGGCCACAGATACATTTATAGAGGTTTGTTTCAAGTTGTCAACACTATGCAGTAGCCTGTAGTCACAGAATTACAACAAAGGAAGCAAACTAATCAAACTATTCAAAAACTTTTTAAAGCCTCACAAATAAAAAAGCTAAACAGAAAACAAGGTTATTCGCTCATGTTTGCTCTGATGTATCATTACGTTAACTGTTTATCTGAATGCCTGTCCTGTACTCAATCAGGCAAAATAGCTCTGACGATTTATCATATTACACAAACTATGCATTGCTTTGAACACGTGAACTGTTGCTTAACACTGAATATTTTATTACCTTTTCGAAATAATCCATTAAACCGATGCGATTTGATTAGCGTGTACTAATATTTTCAGTTCCATTCACTTGCGCGTTGTCTCAAGGACACGCCCACAATAGAAGGATATCATGAATATTCGCGTAAGCGCCACCCAGTGGAACAGAATATTTCAGGAACCGAATATATTGTAACACCAGAAAGGGTGTTGAGATTTATGATTGCCACACAAATTAATCAGGCGAAAATAACTATTTTAAAGGGAAGATAAAACGATTAGAAGGATAGTATGGTGACCGGGAGGGGACATGTTCGGTTCACTTAGTTTTGTCGTGGCCACGACATATAAACTCGTGGGAACATGATAAGTCGTGGCCATGAGATATTAATTCGTGGGAACGTGATAAGTCGTGGCCACAAGATTTTGTCGAGGTAACGACATCCTTATGTCGTGGCCACGCGATGTAAAGTCATGGCCTCGAGATCTCATGGTGAGGGAACGTCATATTTTTCTCGTGGCCACGACTTCATTATGTTGAGGGAACAACATCTATTTCTCATGGCCACGAGTTACATGTGTAAACAACGCGCGCTACCATAGCAACCTGAAATTAAGAATGATAAAATAAGTGCGGAATTAAGAAATTATTATTAATGTTGCTTGCCAAAGGCTAAGCACGCATTATTGTTATTCTAAATACTTATTATTATTTTTATTCCACACAAAATTTTGGCGCGCTACTCCTCCCGCAGCTTTTGTCACAGACCCACGAATGAGGTGTCAAATCGTGCAGATTATTCGGGAATGGTGTGCTATGACTTTTATAAGCAATCGGGTGTACGATGTTCGTTCAGCGGGCGAAAAATCAGGCGAAAAATCCCATAGACTTAACATTGCGATGAACTTTGACAAGTCATAGCTCCTAAAGTAAATTTTGTAGAAACGTGGGTCACCACGTTTGAAGAGGCTGATAGGCTCTGTCAGACCATATCTCAAAATGGGGTGTAAGTTGTACCCCTGGGGTGCAAGAGCTGCCCAAATTTCCCCATAGACATACTATGGTGAAGCCGTGCCCATGAACCAGGAAGTACTGTGTTTTTCCTACTATGGGAAATTACATAGGGATTTTGTATTGAACATAACAAGTTCCATAGACTTCCATTGAAAAAGATCAAAGGAATATCTTTGGACAGAAGTGTCATAGAAACATGAGGGTGGGCTCATTTCACTCGTGGCAGCAAACAGCCAAATCACAAATCACCTTAAAGACATCATAGCCATGCCCTAGCAACCATTTAGAGCACCCTAGCAACCCAAAGCATAGACGGATATCTTCAAATCTGAATATCATAGAGGCATGGGGGTTGGATTATATCATTAATACTGGCAAGCAGCATTTGGTGTATCATCATTGGTAGCTGCCAGGCCACTCCCTAGCAACCAAACAGACTACCCTAGCAACCATTTTACAAGACCTATATCTCTGCATCAGAACATCATAGAGACATGGGGGTTGGCTTTTTTGACTCATGCTAGCAAACTGGACTTCCAACATGCTACACAAATACTAACAGTGAATAGCTACATGCTAATAGCAATTAGCTTAGGGTTTAAACATGACACAAACTAGTAAAAATGTGTTAGCATCATGCTAGTAGCATGCTAATCATGTTAGCATCATGGTAGCAAACATGCTAATCATGTTAGCATCTTGTTAAAAACATGCTAACAACATGTTAATCATGCTAGCATCATGCTAATCATGTTAGCATTTTGCTAAAAACACCCTAGCAGGACGGTAATTATGTTAGCATCATGCTAATCAAGAGTGCCGAGTTTTGCCACTGCAAGCAACCATTCACATTTTCTTCAGGAAATGTACATTCTAGTTATTTGAATGCTGTCTATATAGTCAACATTGCGTGCAATGTAATAGGCTATAAATAGCCTATTGTGCGCGATGTTGCCACTATAGCATTCAAATGAAGTTTGTTATTATCAATTTGATAACAAACTTCATTTAATGATTTTTAATGACATTTATCCATCCCATCTCACAGCCTTTTAATCTGATCGTGTCTTTATAATAATAATAATAACTAGATGAGTAAAGTTCGTAGACAAACTTTAAGTTGGCTTGAAAAAGCCTAGCCAGAAGGTTTGGAGTAGTTTTAAAAGCTTGAAGTTTGAAGCTTTTTAGTTTGAAATATTTTAAGTTTTAGTTTAGTAGTTTAAAAGCTAGATAATGTGTGAGTAAGTAAGTGTGAGTGAGTGTGTGTAGATATAGTTAGTTCCCTTTCGATACTTCACTCGTACTGCGTATGGGGGAAAAGTCTCCCTTTTTCCCCGCTACTGAAGCCTTTTCAATAACGCAGTGTAACTGCATCGTCATTGGTTCACTCATAGACAGGTTGTTGAACCAATGACGGCGCGGCTTAGCTGCGCGGCCTATGGCAACAGAGCGCGCAAACTTTCCCACCGAAAGGGGCGGGGTAAAGTGCTATATAAGCGAGCGTTTCGCCATAGGCCATCAATCCTTTCTCCTTCAGCGACGACTCTACTTCTCTTCGCTGATCTTCGCCGAAGCCTGCTCGCCGAGAAAGAAGCTCGCCGCCTTAGAAGACGCTCTGCCGCCGTTGAAGAGGCCCCACAGCGGACCCAGCTGACTCGCCGGATCCAGCCAGCGCCTGCGCCCTTGCCGACTGCCGCCTTTGCGCCGCCGATGAGCCGCTGCCTCCCGCTTCCTGAGACCAGCCGCTACCCAGCGCGTTTCCTGCCGCCATCCGGCACATCCTTGAGCATCTCCCCGCGGTTACACAGCCGCTTTTCTGAGCACTTTCCAGCGGTTTTCACCGCTTTGAGCCCGGCCCTCGCCGTTAAAGAGCCTCCAAATCGCCGTTTTCACGGCGCCCGGCATTTTTGAATGCCACACCACTCCTGTGGTACGTGCAGAGCCCCTCTGCACGAAGGAGACGGGCACAGTGAATGTGTTGGATGCCTGGGCAAGCTCCACGTGGATGACGCACTTGCCGGCGGCTCATGCCCGCACTGTGAGTGCATGAGTTTGGCGTCTCTGCGCTCGCGGGCCGCCTTCTTCAGGGAGAACGACCCCGCCGTTCGCGCCCTCCCATCCCCCTCTCCTCGCGAGCCAGCGAGGAAGAGACCGCGGTTCAGCGGTCAGCGCCCGCGTGCCTCGCCCTCTCCCAACAGAGAGCATTCCCCCATCTCATTCTCCCGCCCGGACCAGTGTCCCTCAGCGGAAGCGAGCGACCTTGTCTCTTTCGGTGGATCGGACGAAGAGCCACTCTTCGACTCAATGTCAATGGCGGCAAAGTGTGGGTTGGCGAGTCGGACGACCCCGCCCCCCTGCCTTCCCTGGAGCCCATCGACCACGGCATGGGCATGGACGCCGAGCTCTTCCGTGTCCTGTCCAAAGCCGTCGAGGATCTGGACCTCGACTGGGCCCCACCAGAGGAGTCATCGCGGAGCCGCTTGGACGAGTGGTTTCTCCCAGGCCGTCACCAGGCCCCTCGCCAGCGCTCTGCCCCGTTCTTCCCAGAAGTCCACGAGGAGCTGACAAAGTCGTGGCGCGCCCCCTACTCTGCCCGCCTGCATACTACCCACCACTCAGCCCTCACCACTGTGGACGGCTCGGAGGAAAAGGGCTACGAGCATCTACCGCCCCTGGATGAAGCAGTGGCCGCTCATCTCTGCCCTCCAGCGGCTGTGGGATGGAAGACCAAAAGAGCTCTCCCGTCCAAACCCTGCAGGACCACCTCCGCCCTGGCAGGAAGAGCTTATGCCTCCGCAGGCCAAGCCGCCTCAGCACTGTATTCAATGGCCATCTTCCAGGTGTTCCAGGCCAAACTCCAAACTGCGCCTGCTTTCAGGGACCTCCGCAGCGCCACTGATTTAGCCCTGCGGGCCACGAAGGCCACGGCCCAGGCCATTGGCAGGTCAATAGCCAGTCTGGTAGTGCTGGAATGCCACTTATGGCTCAACCTGACGGAAATTAAAGATCAGGACAAGACGGCTTTCCTGGATGCCCCCGTGTCCCCGTCAGGACTCTTTGGACCAGCGGTGGAGGGTTTCACGGAGTGTTTTACCGCAGCTCAGAAGTCTTCTCAGCCGCCCCAGGCCTGCACCAGCTCAGCAGACCAAGCCTGCCCCCTCTGCTTCCCAAGCAGCGCCGCCCAAAGACCACCGCCAGTGCCCGCGCCCTTCCAAGCGCTCATCCTTCCCCAGACGCCAGGGACCCTGGCCCAGGATTGCGCTGGACCCGGCGACTCCGAAGTCATCCTGATCCGAGAAGGAAGAGGATTGGGGCATGTCTCGCCGTGGCCGGACCGCCCCAAAAGCTCTCTCGTGCAAACTCCCCTCCGCCTCGTTTATCTCTGGGCGTGGGAGGAACACAACCTGCTGTAACAGGGCCCACAAGTGTTGCGCCCTTGCCAACCGCCGTTTTCACGGCGACCCATTTTTTAAACACCCCACAAAAGAACCTCTTTCCTCTTCCACCCACCTCGGTGTTCGACCCCCTCTTAAGCGGGCCATCATCCGATATTATTCTCCCTCTCGCCACCCGGGCCGAGGCTTGGAAAGCCATCCCCGGCGTGTCAAACTGGATTCTAAGGGTCATAAGCCAGGGCTACTCGCTCCAGTTTGCCAGAAGACCTCCGCGGTTTGGCGGGGTGATTCAGACTTCGGTACAAGCGGACGACGCACATGTCCTCCAAACCGAGGTTTTAACTCTGTTGAGAAAAGGGGCTATAAAAATAGTTCCCTTCCCAGAGAGCGAGTTGGGCTTCTACAGCTGCTACTTCTTGGTGCCGAAGAAAGACGGCGGTCTCAGGCCCATTCTGGACCTCAGGTTGTTGAACCTTTCCCTCATGAAGCGAAAGTTCAAAGTCCTGACACTGAAGCAGATCCTCGCGCAGATTTGCCACAAGGACTGGTTCTGTTCGCTGGATCTGAAGGACGCTTACTTTCACATCCAGATAGCCCCCCATCACAGGCGATTCTTGAGATTCGCGTTCGAGGGTGTGGCTTACCAATATACGGTCCTCCCCTTCGGGCTCTCCCTGGCTCCTCGCACCTTTACGAAGTGCATGAACGCGGCTCTTTCCCCTCTGAGACAGATGGGAATATGCGTTTTGAACTACCTCGACGACTGGCTCATCCTAGCCAGCTCGCGCACAGAACTAGAGCACCACAGATCCATGCTTCTCAGCCACCTACAGTGCCTGGGTCTCAGGGTCAACCCAGCCAAGAGCTCACTGCTTCCCACTCAACGTATCTCGTTCCTGGGCGCAGTCTTCGACTCTGTCCGTATGACGGCAGTAGTCTCGCCAGAACGCGCTCTGGCCATTCAGCAGCTCGCGGCTTCCGTCAAGAACAAAGCCTACCTCCCTCTGAAGCTGTTCCAGAGGTTGCTAGGGCTCATGGCTTCTGCCTCCCCAGTTCTCCAGCTTGGCCTGCTTCACATGCAGCCTCTGCAGTATTGGTTGAAAGTTCGGGTCCCTCCCTACGCTTGGCGTCACGGTCGCCTGCGTCTCAATCAGGCCTGTCTGGCAGCCCTGAAACCCTGGATGAACCCCACTTGGTTCACTCTTGGAGTACCCCTACAGGCGGTGTCACGAAGAACGGTACTTTCGACAGACGTGTCCAACTCGGGTTGGGGCGCTCTGTGCGAGGGCAGTCCGGTCTTCGGCTCGTGGACACACGAGGAAAGCCACCTACACATCAACTGCCTCGAAATGCTGGCAGTGACACGAGCCCTCCATGCCTTCCAGGCTTATCCAGACGCCACGTCTTAGTCCAGACGGACAGTATGACAGTGGTCTCCTATATAAATCGCCAGGGGGGTCTTTCGTCCAGCCGCTTATGCGCTCTGGCGAAGCGCCTTCTGGAATGGGCATCCCCAAGGGTTTGGTCGCTCAGAGCGACTCATATACCCGGGAAGAACAATCTGGGAGCAGATATGCTGTCTCGGAACAACGTCCCCTTGGACGGGTGGATGCTCCACCCCCAGACGGTTCTCACTATATGGGAGTTCTTCGAGAGAGCAGAGGTGGACCTCTTCGCCTCAGAAGACAACTCTCATTGCCCAACTTATTATTCGAAGGAGGACGACGCATTGGCCCACACCTGGCCCAATACCCTTCTTTATGCCTTTCCTCCAATCGCCCTGATCCCTCAGGTTATCAGGCGAATCAAAGAGGACAGGCACAGAGTTCTGTTAGTGGCCCCACTCACTTAGTGGAGCCAGATTTGGACCTCGGAGCTGTTCCGGCTTTCCACGAAAGCCCCATGGCCAATCCCCCTGAGACGGGACCTCCTCTCTCAGGCGAACAGAACAATCTGGCACCCGCAGCCGGAGCTTTGGACTCTACATCTGTGGATCCTCGATGGGAGCCATCTGACCTCCCGAGGAATGTGCTAGATACCATTTCCCAGGCGAGAGCCCCGTCCACAAGACGCCTCTACGCCCAGAAGTGGTCTTTGTTAGCTGGTGTTCCACACGCAACATAGACACGAAGGAATGCAATGCATCTTCCATACTAACCTTCCTCCAGGAGCGTTTGGAGTTGGGGCGAGCCCCCTCCACGCTTAAAGTCTACGTAGCAGCCATTACAGCGTTTCACTCGCCCATCGCTGGACAATCAGTGGGGCGGAACGATCTGGTCATTAAGTTTTTGAGGGGCTCCAGGCGAGGCCATCCTCCTCGACCCCTCACCGTTCCCCCCTGGGACCTTTCCTTGGTCCTCAGAGCTCTTAAAGGTCCTCCTTTTGAGCCACTGCGTCTAGTGGGCCTCAGGCCCTTAACGCTCAAAACCGCCTTGCTACTTGCATTAGCGTCCGTTAAGCGTGTTGGCGATTTGCAGGCACTCTCTGTGAGCCCTGCATGCCTGGGGTTCGGGCCAAACAACTCCATGGTCGTTCTGAAACCAAGGGTTGGCTACGTTCCCAAGGTGCTCTCAACGCCGTTCAGAGCACAAGTTATTTCACTCTCTGCGCTTCCCCGTTCATCGGATGAGCTAGAGCTGGAATCATTATGCCCTGTCAGGGCTTTACGCGTCTACATCGAGCGATCACAGCCTTTCCGGCAGTCTGATCAGCTATTCGTTTGTTTTGGTGGCTGCACCAAAGGGTCTCTGGTCTCAAAACAGCATCTTTCACAATGGATTGTTGACGCTATAGCTCTCTCTTACTCCTCTGTGGGCGCAACTTGCCCCATCGGAGTTAGAGCCCATTCCACTAGAGGCATGGCTTCTTCGTGGGCCTGGTCCAGTGGAGTCTCAATCAAAGACATCTGTGAGGCGGCCGGCTGGTCTTCGCCGTCCACTTTTGTCAGATTCTACCAGTTGGACGTTCCGAACTTACAAGCTCGGGTCCTTTCAGTATAAATCCGCGGCCTTTAGGTGTTCTGCTTTTTGCACAACCCAGGAGTTTACCTCCTTCATAGTGTAACAGGGTAATGGCGGCTTCGGCCTTCACTTGTCCTTTGGTCCCCCTTGCGGTGTCCAGTCAAGTTGTGTCGTTCCCCAGCCGTGGCACGGCGCGGTTGAATTCGTTCCCCCATACGCAGTACGAGTGAAGTATCGAAAGGGAACGTACTTGGTTACTAACGTAACCTTGGTTCCCTGAGATACGGAACAAGTACTGCGTTACTTGCCGTGCCACAAGGCTGCGGCTCAGTGTCGTCGCTTCAGTCGATATGGCCTGATGGCCTATGGCGAAACGCTCGCTTATATAGCACTTTTACGGCCCTTTCGGCGGGAAAGTTCATGCGCTCTGTCGCCATAGGCCGCGCAGCTAAGCCGCGCCGTCATTGGTTCAACAACCTGTCTATGAGTAAACCAATGACGATGCAGTTACACTGCGTTATTGAAAAGGCTTCAGTAGCGGGGGAAAAGGGAGACTTTTCCCCCATACGCAGTACTCGTTCCGTATCTCAGGGAATCGAGGTTACGTTAGTAACCGAGTACGTTAGTTAGTTAGTAAGTTAGATTGATAGTTAGATAGTAAGTTAGATAATAAGTTAGATAGATAATTAGTAAGCTAGATAGTTATATAGTTAGTTACATTATAAGTTAGTTCGATAGTAAGTTAGATAGTTAGTTAGTTAGATAGTTAGATAGTAAGTTAGTTAGATAGTAAGTTAGATAGATAGTTAGGTAGTTAGAAAGTTAGTTAGTTTATGAGTTTGAATGAGTTTGAATAGCTCAGTAATAGTACATAGAATGAAAGCTTCATTGAGTTTAATGGGCTTCAGTTTGTTTTGATTTGAATTTGAGTTAGATAGATAGTTATATAGTTAGTTAGAAAGTTAGTTAGTTTATGAGTATGAATGAGTTTGAATGGCTCAGCAATAGTACATAGAATGGAAGCTTCATTGAGTTTAATGGGCTTCAGTTTGTTTTGATTTGAATTTTGACAGTTGGAATTTGATGGAATGTTCAGATTTTCAATGTAAGTCAATGGGAGTTTTTTCCAGTTTTAATCAGCATTTTTAGGAAAACCGTAAGTCGGATCAGTCTGAAAAGATATAGCACACTCGGTCAGAACAGTCTGAAGGTCTGGGCCGAGTTTGGTGGTTGTAGCTTTAAAGCTCTAGGAGGAGATGCAGTCTAAAATTTGGCTCAGAAGAAGAAGAATAACTAGATAAAAAAGTTAGTCGTGACAAACTTTAAGTTGGCTTGAAAAAACCGGTCCAGAAAGATTGAAGTAGTTTTAAAAGTTTTCAGTTTGAAAATTTTCAGTTTGATAGATAGATAGATAGATAGATAGATAGATAGATAGATAGATAGATAGATAGATAGATAGATAGATAGATAGATAGTTGTCACAGATGGGTACTATGGAGTTTTTATAGAGTTATTAGCATGTTCTTAGCCCACTTTAGCACTTAGCTAATCACTATTAGCATGTAGCTATTCACTGCTAGCATGTTGGAAGTCCAGATTGCTAACATGAGTCAAAAGAGCCAACCCCCATGTCTTTACGATGTTCTGATGCGGAGATGTAGATTTTGCAAAACGGTTGCTAGGGTACTCTGTTTGGTTGCTAGGGAGTGGCTTGGCAGCTACCAATGATGATACTCCAAAGGCTGCTTGACAATATAAACCAACCCCCATGTCTCTACGATGTTCTGATGCGGAGATGTAGATCTTGCAAAACGGTTGCTAGGGTACTCTGTTTGGTTGCTAGGGAGTGGCTTGGCAGCTACCAGTGACGATACTCCAAAGGCTGCTTGACAATATAAACCAACCCCCATGTCTTTACGATGTTCTGATGCGGATATGTAGATTTTGCAAAACGGTTGCTAGGGTACTCTGTTTGGTTGCTAGGGAGTGGCTTGGCAGCTACCAGTGATGATACTCCAAAGGCCCTCTATGCTTTGGGTTGCTAGAGTATTGCTATGAAGTTGCTAGGATATTCTATATATGATAGATAGATAGTTATTAGTTAGATAGATATTAGTTAGGTAGTTATTAGTTAGTTAGATAGATATTAGTTAGATGGATAGATAGTAATTAGTTAGATAGATATTAGTTAGATAGATATTAGTTAAATTAATAGATAATTATAAGTTAGATAGTTATTAGTTAGATGGATAGATAGTTATTAGTTAGATAGATAGATATTAGTTAGATAGTTATTAGATAGATAGATATAAGTTAGTTATTAGTTAGATAGATATTAGTTAGATGGATAGATAGTTATTAGTTAGATAGTTATTAGTTAGATAGATATTAGTTAGGTGGAAAGGTAGTTATTAGTTAGATAGATATTAGTTAGGTGGATAGATAGTTATTAGTTAGATAGATAGTTATTAGTTAGATATTAGTTAGATAGTTATTAGTTAGATAGATAGATAGATAGATAGATAGATAGATAGATAGATAGATAGATAGATAGATAGATAGATGAGTTTCAATGAGTTTCAATGGATTAGAAACAGTACATAGCATGGCAGTTTAATTGAGTCTATTTGAGTTTTGAGTCTAATGGGCTTCCGTAGTCTTGGCTCATTTGATCAGTCGATCAATGAAAGTCAATGGGATTTTTCCGAGTTTAAATAGCCAATTTTAGGAAAACCGTAAGTCAGATCAGTTAGAAAAGATATAGCACACTCGGTCAGAATAGTCTGAAGGTCTGACCCGAGTTTGGAGTTTGTAGAGTTAAAGCTCTAGGAGGAGTTAGAGTCAACGTTTTAGGGTCAGAAGAAGAAGAAGAATAACTAGATAAAAAAGTTTGTCAAGACAAACTTTAAGTTGGCTTGAAAAAGCCGGTCCAGAAAGTTTGAAGTAGTTTTAAAAGTTTTCAGTTTGAAAGTTTTCAGTTTGAAAGTTTTCAGTTTGAAAGTTTAAGTTTAGTAGATAGATAGATAGATAGATTGGTAGTTGTCACAGTTTTTTATAGAGTTATTAGCATGTTCTTAGCCAACTTTAGCACTTAGCTAATCACTATTAGCATAAAGCTATTCAATGCTAGCATGTTGGAAGTCCAGATTGCTAGCATGAGTCAAAAGAGCCAACCGCCATGTCTCTACAATGTTCTGATGTAGAGATATAGATTTTGCAAAACGGTTGCTAGGGTACTCTGTTTGGTTGCTAGGGAGTGGCTTGGCAGCTACCAATGATGATGCTCCAAAGGCTCCTTGACAATATAAACCAACCCCCATGTCTGTACGATGTTCTGATGCAGAGATATAGATTTTGCAATACGGTTGCTAGGGTACTCTGTTTGGTTGCTAGGGAGTGGCTTGGTAGCTACCAGTGATGATACTCCAAAGGCTGCTTGACAATATAAACCAACCCCCATGTCTGTACGATGTTCTGATGCAGAGATATAGATTTTGCAAAATGGTTGCTAGGGTACTCTGTTTGGTTGCTAGGGAGTGGCTTGTCAGCTACCAGTGATGATACTCCATAGGTTGCTTCCCGGTATGAATGTTATAAACCATTTTAGATAGATAGATAGATGAGTTTGAATGAGATAGATAGATAGATAGATAGATAGATAGATAGATAGATAGATAGATAGATAGATAGATAGATAGATAGATAGATAGATAGATAGATAGATGAGTTTGAATGAGATAGATAGATAGATAGATAGATAGATGAGTTTGAATGAGTTAGATAGATAGATAGATAGATAGATAGATAGATAGATGAGTTTGAATGAGATAGATAGATAGATAGATAGATGAGTTTGAATGAGATAGATAGATAGATAGATAGATGAGTTTGAATGAGTTAGATGATAGATAGATGATAGATAGATAGATAGATGAGTTTGAATGAGTTAGATAGATAGATAGATAGATAGATTTAGTTTGATTGAGATAGATAGATAGATAGATAGATAGATAGATAGATAGATAGATAGATAGATAGATAGATAGAGTTTAATGAGTTTCAATGAGTTTCAATGGTTTAGAAATAGTACATAGAATGGCAGCTAATAGAGTCTGATGAGCCTCTCCAACTGTCAAAATTTGAATTTTGACAGTTGGAGTTTGAATAGTCTTGGCTCATTTGAACATTCCGTCAATGAAAGTCAATGGGATTTTTCCAAGTTTTAATCAGCTTTTTTAGGAAAACCGTAAGTCTAAACAGTCTGAAAAGATATAGCACACTAAGTCAGAATAGTCTGAAGGTCTAGTCCGAGTTTGGTGGTTGTAGCTTGAACAGTCTAGGAGGAGATGCATTTAGAAATTTAGTCTAAGAAGAAGAATAATAACTAGATAAAAAAGTTTGAAGACAAACTTTAAGTTGGCTTGAAAAAGCTGGTCCAGAAAGTTTGAAGTAGTTTTAAAAGTTTGAAGTTTGAAAGTTTGAAATTTGAAAGTTTAAGTTTAGTAGTTTAGATAGATAGATAGTTAGTCTACTTTAGCACTTAGCTAATCAATATTAGCATGTAGCTATTCACTAGCATGTGTAGCATGTTGGAAGTACAGATTGCTAGCATGAGTCAAAACAGCCAACCGCCATGTCTCTACGATGTTCTGATGCAGAAATATAGATCTTGCAACACGGTTGCTAGGGTACTTTGTTTGGTTGCTAGGGAGTGGCTTGTCAGCTACCAATGACGACACTCCAAAGGCTACTTGACAATATAAACCAAACCCCATGTCTGTACGATGTTCTGATGCAGAGATATAGATCTTGCAAAACGGTTGCTAGGGTACTGTTTGGTTGCTAGGGAGTGGCTTGCCAGCTACCAATGACGACACTTCAAAGGCTACTTGACAATATAAACCAACCCCCATGTCTGTACGATGTTCTGATGCAGAGATATAGATCTTGCAAAACGGTTGCTAGGGTACTGTTTGGTTGCTAGGGAGTGGCTTGGCAGCTACCAGTGAAGCTACTCCAAAGGCTACTTCACAATATAAACCAACCCCCATGTCTGCACGATGTTCTGATGTAGAGATATAGATCTTGCAAAATGGTTGCTAGGGTACTGTTTGGTTGCTAGGGACTGGCTTGGCAGCTACCAATGATCATACTCCAAAGGCTACTTGACAATATAAACCAACCCCCACGTCTCTACGATGTTCTGATGCAGAGATATAGATCTTGCAAAACGGTTGCTAGGGCACTCTGTTTGGTTGCTATGGTGTTGCTATGCAGTTGCTAGGGTACTCGGGGTGGTTGCTAAGGTGTTGCTATGCGGTTGCTAGGGTATTCGGGATGGTTGCTAGGATGTTGCTATGCGGTTGCTATGGTAATAGGGGTGGTTGCTAAGGTGTTGCTATGCGGTTGCTAGGGTATTCGGGGTGGTTGCTAGGGGGTTGCTATGGTACTAGGGGTGGTTGCTAAGGTGTTGCTATGCTATTGCTAGGGTATTCGGGGTGGTTGCTAAGGTGTTGCTATGCGGTTGCTAAGGTCTTGCTATACGGTTGCTAAGGTACTCGGGGTGGTTGCTAAGGTGTTGCTATATGGTTGCTAGGGTACTCGGGTGGTTGCTAAGGTGTTGTTATACGGTTGCTAAGGTACTTTGGGTGGTTGCTAGGGTATTTCTATGAGGTTGCTAGGATATTCTAGGAGGTTGCTATGCTGTTCTGGGTGGTTGCTATGCGGTTGCTAGGGTGCTCTGTGTGGTTGCTGTGCTGTTGCCATGGTGTTCAAGGTGGTTGCTTGGGTGATCTGGTGGTTGCTATGATAGATAGATAGATAGATAGATAGATAGATAGATAGATAGATTTAGTTTGATAGATAGATAGATAGATTTAGTTTGATAGATAGATAGAGATAGATAGATAGATAAAGTTTGATAGATAGATAGATTTAGTTTGATAGATAGATAGATAGATTTAGTTTGATAGATATAGATTTAGTTAGATAGATAGATTTAGTTTGATAGATAGAGATAGATAGATAGATAGATAAAGTTTGATAGATAGATAGATAGATAAAGTTTGATAGATAGATAGATAGATAGATTTAGTTTGATAGATAGATAGATAGATAGATAGATTTAGTTTGATAGATAGATAGATAGATAGATAGATAGATAGATAGATTTAGTTTGATAGATAGATAGATAGATAGATTTAGTTTGATATAGATAGATAGATAGATTTAGTTTGATAGATAGATAGATAGATTTAGTTTGATAGATAGATAGATAGATAGATAGATTTAGTTTGATAGATAGATAGATAGATAGATAGATAGATTTAGTTTGATAGATGGATAGATAGATAGATAGATTTAGTTTAATAGATAGATAGATAAATAGATTTAGTTTGATAGATAGATAGATAGATAGATAGATAGATAGATTTAGTTTGATAGATAGATAGATAGATAGATAGATAGATAGATAGATAGATAGATAGATTTAGTTTGATAGATAGATAGACGAATGAGTTTGAATGAGTTTGAATGAGTTTAAATGGCTTGGAAATAGGAATGGCAGTTTAATTGAGTCTGTGTGTTTGAATTTGAATTTTGACAGTTGGACGGAATGTTCAGATCAGCCAAGGCAGTTCAATGAAAGTCAATGGGAGTTTTTTCCAGGTTTAATCAGCATTTTTAGGAAAACCGTAAGTCGGATCAGTCTGAAAAGATATAGCACACTAAGTCAGAACAGTCTGAAGGTCTAGTCCGAGTTTGGTGTTTGTAGCTTGAACAGTCTAGGAGGAGATACAATTTAAAATTTAGTCTAAGAAGAATAATAATAAAGATAGATTTAGTTTGATAGATAGATATAGATTTAGTTAGATAGATATAGTTTGATAGATAGATAGATAGAGATAGATAGATAGATAGATAGATAGATAGATAGATAGATAGATAGATAGATAGATAGATAGATAAGTTTGATAGATAGATAGATAGATCGATAGATAGATAGATAGATAGATTTAGTTTGATAGATAGATAGATAGATTTAGTTTGATAGATAGATAGATAGATAGATAGATAGATAGATAGATAGATAGATCGATAGATAGATAGATTTAGTTTTTATAGATAGATAGATAGATAGATAGATAGATAGATAGATTTAGTTTGATAGATAGATAGACGAATGAGTTTGAATGAGTTTGAATGAGTTTAAATGGCTTGGAAATAGGAATGGCAGTTTAATTGAGTCTGTGTGTTTGAATTTGAATTTTGACAGTTGGACGGAATGTTCAGATCAGCCAAGGCAGTTCAATGAAAGTCAATGGGAGTTTTTTCCAGGTTTAATCAGCATTTTTAGGAAAACCGTAAGTCGGATCAGTCTGAAAAGATATAGCACACTAAGTCAGAACAGTCTGAAGGTCTAGTCCGAGTTTGGTGTTTGTAGCTTGAACAGTCTAGGAGGAGATACAATTTAAAATTTAGTCTAAGAAGAAGAAGAATAATAAGCTTAAATAGTAGATCAGTAAGTTGGCTTTTTCAAGCCAACTTAACTAGATAAAAAAGTTTGAAGACAAACTTTAAGTTGGCTTGAAAAAGCCAGTCCAGAAAGTTTGAAATAGTTTTAAAAGTTTGAAGTTTGAAAGTTTGAAGTTTAAAAATTTGAAGTTTGAAAGTTTAAGTTTAGTAGTTTAGATAGATAGTTGTCACAGATGGTTACTATGGAGTTTTTATACAGTTATTAGCTTGTTCTTAGCCTACTTTAGCACTTAGCTAATCAATATTAGCATGTAGCTATTCACTGCTAGCATGTGTAGCATGTTGGAAGTCCAGATTGCTAGCATGAGTCAAAACAGCCAACCGCCATGTCTCTACGATGTTCTGATGCAGAGATATAGATCTTGCAAAACGGTTGCTAGGGTACAGTTTGGTTGCTAGGGAGTGGCTTGGCAGCTATCAATGATAATACTCCAAAGGATGCTTGACAATATAAATCAAACCCCTTGTCTGTACGATGTTCTGATGTAGAGATATAGATCTTGCAACACGGTTGCTAGGGTACTCTGTTTGGTTGCTAGGGAGTGGCTTGCCAGCTACCAATGACGACACTCCAAAGGCTACTTGACAATATAAACCAACCCCCATGTCTGTACGATGTTCTGATGCAGAGATATAGATCTTGCAATACGGTTGCTAGGGTACTGTTTGGTTGCTAGGGAGTGGCTTGGCAGCTACCAATGATCATAGTCCAAAGGCTACTTGACAATATAAACCAACCCCCATGTCTCTACGATGTTCTGATGCAGAGATATAGATCTTGTAAAACGGTTGCTAGGGTACTGTTTGGTTGCTAGGGACTGGCTTGGCAACTACCAATGATGATACTCCAAAGTCTACTTGACAATATAAACCAACCCCCATGTCTGTACGATGTTCTGATGCAGATATATAGATTTTGCAAAACGGTTGCTAGGGTACTGTTTGGTTGCTAGGGAATGGCTTGGCAGCTGCCAATGATGATACTCCAAAGGCTGCTTGACAATATAAACCAACCCCTATGTCTGTACGATGTTCTGATGCAGAGATATAGATCTTGCAAAACGGTTGCTAGGGTACTCTGTTTGGTTGCTAGGGAGTGGCTTGGCAGCTACGAATGGTGATACTCCAAAGGCTACTTGACAATATAAACCAACCCCCATGTCTGTATGATGTTCTGATTTGGATATAGATAGATAGATATATATAGATAGATAGATTTAGTTTGATAGATAGATAGATTAGAAAGAGAAATAGCTAGATTTAGTTTGATAGATAGATAGATTAGAAAGAGAAATAGATTTAGTTTGACAGATAGATAGATTTAGTTTGATAGATAGATAGATATAGATTTAGTTTGATAGATAGATAGATTTAGTTTGATAGATAGATAGATAGATAGATAGATAGATAGATTAGAAAGAGAAATAGCTAGATTTAGTTTGATAGATAGATAGATAGATTAGAAAGAGAAATAGCTAGATTTAGTTTGATAGATAGATAGATTAGAAAGAGAAATAGATTTAGTTTGATAGATAGATCGATTAGAAAGAGAAATAGCTAGATTTGTTTGATAGATAGATAGATAGATAGATAGATAGATAGATAGATAGATAAGATAGATAGATAGATGATAGAAGAGATAGATTTAGTTTGATAGATAGATAATAGATAGATAGATAGATAGATAGATAGATAGATAGATAGATAGATAGATAAGATTTAGATAGAATGGAAGTTTGAATGAGTCTCAATGGATTAAAAATAGTACATAGAATGGCAGCTAATAGAGTCTGATGAGCCTCTCCAACTGTCAAAATTTGAATTTTGACAGTTGGAGTTTGAATAGTCTTGGCTCATTTGAACATTCCGTCAATGAAAGTCAATGGGATTTTTCCAAGTTTTAATCAGCTTTTTAGGAAAACCGTAAGTCTGATCAGTCTGAAAAGATATAGCACACTAAGTCAGAACAGTTTGAAGGTCTAGTCCGAGTTTGGTGGTTGTAGCTTGAACGTCTAGGAGGAGATGCATTTAGAAATTTAGTCTAAGAAGAATAATAATAACTAGATAAAAAAGTTTGAGGACAAACTTTAAGTTGGCTTGAAAAAGCATAGCCAGAAAGTTTGAGAAGTTTTAAAAGTTTGAAGTTTGAAAGTTTAAGTTTCATTAGATAGATAGATAGTCACAGATGGATACTATGGAGTTTTTATAGAGTTATTAGCATGTTCTTAGCCCACTTTAGCACTTAGCTAATCACTATTAGCATGTAGCTATTCACTGCTAGCATGTTGGAAGTCCAGATTGCTAGCATGAGTCAAAAAGCCAACCCCCATGTCTCTACGATGTACTGATGCAGAGATATAGATTTTGCAAAACGGTTGCTAGGGTACTCTGTTTGGTTGCTAGGGAGTGGCTTGGCAGCTACCAGTGATGATACTCCAAAGGCTGCTTGACAATATAAACCAACCCCCATGTCTGTACGATGTTCTGATGCAGAGATATAGATTTTGCAAAACGGTTGCTAGGGTACTCTGTTTGGTTGCTAGGGAGTGGCTTGCCAGCTACCAATGATGATACTCCAAAGGCTGCTTGACAATATAAACCAACCCCCATGTCTGGACGATGTTCTGATGCAGAGATACAGATTTTGCAAAACGGTTACTAGGGTACTGTTTGGTTGCTAGGGAGTGACTTGCCAGCTACCAATGATGATACTCCAAAGGCTGCTTGACAATATAAACCAACCCCCATGTCTGTACGATGTTCTGATGCAGAGATATAGATTTTGCAAAATGGTTGCTAGGGTACTCTGTTTGGTTGCTACGGTGTTGCTATGCGGTTGCTAGGGTACTCGGGGTGGTTGCTAAGGTGTTGCTATGCGGTTGCTATGGTACTTGGGGTGGTTGCTAAGTTGTTGCTATGCGGTTGCTAGGGTACTCGGGGTGGTTGCTAGGGTGTTGCTATGCGGTTGCTAGGGTACTCGGGTGGTTGTTAAGGTGTTGCTATGCGGTTGCTAGGGTACTCGGGGTGGTTGCTAGGGTGTTGCTATGCGGTTGCTATGGTACTCGGGGTGGATGCTAAGGTGTTGCTATGCGGTTGCTAGGGTACTCGGGGTGGTTGCTAGGGTGTTGCTATGCGGTTGCTAGGGTACTCGGGGTGGTTGCTATGGTGTTGCTATGCGGTTGCTATAGTACTCGGGGTGGATGCTAAGGTGTTGCTATGCGGTTGCTAGGGTACTCGGGGTGGTTGCTAGGGTGTTGCTATGCGGTTGCTAGGGTACTCGGGGTGGTTGCTAGGGTGTTGCTATGCGGTTGCTAGGGTACTCGGGTGGTTGTTAAGGTGTTGCTATGCGGTTGCTAGGGTACTCGGGGTGGTTGCCATGGTGTTGCTATGCGGTTGCTATTGTATCCAGGCTGGTTGCTAGGATGATGCCAGGGTGATTTGTGTGGTTGCTATGCAGTTGCCATGGTGTTCTGGGTGGTTGCTAGGTTGTTTTGGGTGGTTGCTAGGTTGTTTTGGGTGGTTGCTATGAGAGTTGATCATAGATAGATAGATAGAGTTTATGAATTTGAATGAGTTGATAGATAGATGATAGATAGAGAGATAGATGAGAAGTGATAGATGAGAAGAGAGATAGATGAGAAGTGATAGATGAGAAGATAGATAGATTGATAGATGAGAAGTGATAGATAGATAGAGAAATAGCTAGATTTAGTTTGATAGATAGATAGATAGATTAGAAAGAGAAATAGATAGATTTAGTTTGATATAGATTAGAAAAAGAATAGATAGATAGATTTAGTTTGATAGATAGATAGATTAGAAAGAGAAATAGATAGATAGATTTAGTTTGATAGATAGATAGATAGATAGATTAGTTTGATAGATAGATAGATTTAGTTTGATAGATAGATAGATAGATAGATAGATAGATAAGACATATTAGATAGAATGGAAGTTTGAATGAGTCTCAATGGATTAGAAATAGTACATAGAATGGCAGCTAATGGAGTCTGATGAGCCTCTCCAACTGTCAAAATTTGAATTTTGACAGTTGGAGTTTGAATAGTCTTGGCTCATTTGAACATTCCGTCAATGAAAGTCAATGGGATTTTTCCAAGTTTTGATCAGCTTTTTTAGGAAAACCGTAAGTCTGATCAGTCTGAAAAGATATAGCACACTAAGTCAGAATAGTCTGAAGGTCTGGTCCGAGTTTGGTGGTTGTAGCTTGAACAGTCTAGGAGGAGATGCATTTAGAAATTTAGTCTAAGAAGAATAATAATAACTAGATAAAAAGTTTGAGGACAAACTTTAAGTTGGCTTGAAAAAGCATAGCCAGAAAGTTTGAAGAAGTTTTAAAAGTTTGAAGTTTGAAAGTTTAAGTTTTATTAGATAGATAGATATATAGATATAGATTGGTAGTTGTCACAGATGGATACTATGGAGTTTTTATAGAGTTATTAGCATGTTCTTAGCCCACTTTAGCACTTAGCTAATCACTATTAGCATGTAGCTATTCACTGCTAGCATGTTGGAAGTCCAGATTGCTAGCATGAGTCAAAAAGCCAACCGCCATGTCTCTACGATGTAAAGATGCAGAGATATAGATTTTGCAAAACGGTTGCTAGGGTACTCTGTTTGGTTGCTAGGGACTGGCTTGGCAACTACCAATGATGATACTCTAAAGGCTACTTGACAATATAAACCAACCCCCATGTCTGTACGATGTTCTGATACAGAGATATAGATCTTGAAAAACGGTTGCTAGGGTACTGTTTGGTTGCTAGGGAATGGCTTGGCAGCTGCCAATGATGATACTCCAAAGGCTACTTGACAATATAAACCAACCCCCATGTCTGTATGATGTTCTGATTTGGATATAGATAGATAGATAGATAGATAGATAGATAGATAGATAGATAGATAGATAGATAGATAGATTTAGTTTGATAGATAGATAGATTAGAAAGAGAAATAACTAGATTTAGTTTGATTGATAGATAGATAGATTAGAAAGAGAAATAGATTTAGTTTGACAGATAGATAGATTTAGTTTGATAGATAGATAGATAGATAGATAGATAGATTAGAAAGAGAAATAGCTAGATTTAGTTTGATAGATAGATAGATAGATAGATTAGAAAGAGAAATAGCTAGATTTAGTTTGATAGATAGATAGATTTAGTTTGATAGATAGATAGATAGATAGATAGATAGATAGATAGATAGATAGATAGATTAGAAAGAGAAATAGCTAGATTTAGTTTGATAGATAGATAGATTAGAAAGAGAAATAGCTAGATTTAGTTTGATAGATAGATAGATTAGAAAGAGAAATAGCTAGATTTAGTTTGATAGATAATAGATAGATATATAGATAGATTTAGTTTGATAGATAGATAGATAGATAGATAGATAAGACATATTAGATAGAATGGAAGTTTGAATGAGTCTCAATGGATTAAAAATAGTACATAGAATGGCAGCTAATGGAGTCTGATGAGCCTCTCCAACTGTCAAAATTTGAATTTTGACAGTTGGAGTTTGAATAGTCTTGGCTCATTTGAACATTCCGTCAATGAAAGTCAATGGGATTTTCCAAGTTTTAATCAGCTTTTTTAGGAAAACCGTAAGTCTGATCAGTCTGAAAAGATATAGCACACTAAGTCAGAACAGTTTGAAGGTCTAGTCCGAGTTTGGTGGTTGTAGCTTGAACAGTCTAGGAGGAGATGCATTTAGAAATTTAGTCTAAGAAGAATAATAATAACTAGATAAAAAAGTTTGAGGACAAACTTTAAGTTGGCTTGAAAAAGCATAGCCAGAAAGTTTGAAAAGTTTTAAAAGTTTGAAGTTTGAAAGTTTAAGTTTTATTAGATAGATAGATAGATTGGTAATTGTCACAGATGGATACTATGGAGTTTTTATAGAGTTATTAGCATGTTCTTAGCCCACTTTAGCACTTAGCTAATCACTATTAGCATGTAGCTATTCACTGCTAGCATGTTGAAGTCCAGATTGCTAGCATGAGTCAAAAAGCCAACCGCCATGTCTCTACGATGTACTGATGCAGAGATATAGATTTTGCAAAACGGTTGCTAGGGTACTCTGTTTGGTTGCTAGGAGTGGCTTGGCAGCTACCAGTGATGATACTCCAAAGGCTGCTTGACAATATAAACCAACCCCCATGTCTGGAAGATGTTCTGATGCAGAGATATAGATTTTGCAAATTGGTTGCTAGGGCACTCTGTTTGGTTGCTATGGTGTTGCTATGCAGTTGCTAGGGTACTCGGGGTGGTTGCTAAGGTGTTGCTATGCAGTTGCTAGGGTACTCGGGGTGGTTGCTAAGGTGTTGCTATGCGGTTGCTAGGGTGTTGCTATGCAGTTGCTAGGGTACTCGGGGTGGTTGCTAAGGTGTTGCTATGCGGTTGCTATGGTACTCGGGGTGGTTGCTAAGGTGTTGCTATGCGGTTGCTATGGTACTCGGGTGGTTGCTAGGGTTTGCTATGCAGTTGCTAGGGTACTCGGGGTGGTTGCTAAGGTGTTGCTAGGGTACTCGGGGTGGTTGCTAAGGTGTTGCTATGCGGTTGCTAGGGTACTCGGGGTGGTTGCTAGGGTGTTGCTATGCGGTTGCTATAGTACTCGGGGTGGTTGCTAAGGTGTTGCTATGCGGTTGCTAGGTACTCGGTGGTTGCTAGGGTGTTGCTATGCGGTTGCTAGGGTACTTGGGGTGGTTGTTAGGGTGTTGCTAGGGTACTCGGGGTGGTTGCTAAGGTGTTGCTAGGGTACTCGGGGTGGTTGCTAAGGTGTTGCTATGCTGTTGCTAGGGTACTCGGGGTGGTTGCTAGGGTGTTGCTATGCGGTTGCTAGGGTACTCGGGGCGGTTGCTAGGTGTTGCTATGCGGTTGCTAGGGTACTCGGGGGGTTGCCATGGTGTTGCTATGTGGTTGCTATTGTATCCAGGCTGGTTGCTAGGATGATGCCAGGGTGATTTGTGTGGTTGCTATGCAGTTGCCATGGTGTTCTGGGTGGTTGCTAGGTTGGTTTGGGTGGTTGCTATGAGAGTTGATCATAGATAGATAGATAGATAGATAGATAGATAGATTTAGTTTGATAGATAGATAGAGATAGATAGATTAAAAAGAGAATAGATAGATAGATAGATAGATTTAGTTTGATAGATAGATAGATAGATAGATAGATAGATAGATTAGAAAGAGAAATAGATAGATAGATAGATAGATAGATAGATTAGAAAGAGAAATAGATAGATAGATAGATAGATAGATAGATAGATAGATAGATAGATAGATTAGAAAGAGAAATAGATAGATAGATAGATAGATAGATAGATAGATAGATAGATAGATAGATTTAGTTTGATAGATTTAGATTTAGATAGATAGATAGATTTAGTTTGATAGATAGATAGATAGATAGATTTAGTTTGATAGAGTTAGATTTACATAGATAGATTTAGTTTGATAGGTTAGATTTAGATAGATAGATAGATAGATAGATAGATATAGATAGATAGATAGATAGATTAGAAAGAGAAATAGATAGATGATAGATAGATGATAGATAGATAGATAGATAGATAGATAGATAGATAGATAGATAGATAGATAGATTAGAAAGAGAAATAGATAGATAGATAGATAGATAGATAGATTTAGTTTGATAGATTTAGATTTAGATAGATAGATAGATTTAGTTTGATAGAGTTAGATTTACATAGATAGATTTAGTTTGATAGAGTTAGATTTAGATAGATAGATAGATAGATAGATAGATAGATAATAGATTTAGTTTGATAGTTAGATTTAGATAGATAGATAGATAGATAGAATGATTTTGAATGAGTTTGAATGAGTTTAAATGGCTTGGAAATAGGAATGGCAGTTTAATTGAGTCTGTGTGTTTGAATTTGAATTTTGACAGTTGGACGGAATGTTCAGATCAGCCAAGGCAGTTCAATGAAAGTCAATGGGAGTTTTTTCCAGGTTTAATCAGCATTTTTAGGAAAACCGTAAGTCGGATCAGTCTGAAAAGATATAGCACACTAAGTCAGAACAGTCTGAAGGTCTAGTCCGAGTTTGGTGGTTGTAGCTTGAACAGTCTAGGAGGAGATGCATTTAGAAATTTAGTCTAAGAAGAATAATAATAAGCTTAAGACGTAGATCAGTAAGTTGGCTTTTTCAAGCCAACTTAATAATAAGCTTAAGTAGTAGATCAGTAAGTTGGCTTTTTCAAGCCAACTTAACTAGATAAAAAAGTTTGAGGACAAACTTTAAGTTGGCTTGAAAAAGCCGGTCCAGAAAGTTTGAAGTAGTTTTAAAAGTGTGAAGTTTGAGAGTTTTCAGTTTAAAAGTTTAAGTTTTAGTTTAGTAGTTAGATTTAACATTAGGCTAATCACTATTAGCATGTAGCTATTCACTGCTAGCATGTGTAGCATGTTGGAAGTCCAGATTGCTAGCATGAGTCAGAAGAGCCAACTGCCATGTCTCTACGATGTTCTTATGCAGAGATATAGATCTTGCAAAACGGTTGCTAGGGTACTCTGTTCGGTTGCTAGGGAGTGGCTTGGCAGCTACCAGTGATGATACTCCAAAGGCTGCTTGACAATATAAACCAACCCCCATGTCGCTACGATGTTCTTATGCAGAGATATAGATTTTGCAAAACGGTTGCTAGGGTACTCTGTTTGGTTGCTAGGGAGTGGCTTGGCAGCTACCAGTGATGATACACCAAAGGCTGCTTGACAATATAAACCAACCCCCATGTCTGCACGATGTTCTGATGCAGAGATATAGATTTTGCAAAACGGTTGCTAGGGTACTCTGTTTGGTTGCTAGGGAGTGGCTTGGCAGCTACCAATGATGATACTCCAGAGGCTGCTTGACAATATAAAACAACCCCCATGTCTGTACGATGTTCTGATGCAGAGATATCGAATTTGCAAAACGGTTGCTAGGGTACTCTGTTTGGTTGCTAGGGAGTGGCTTGGCAGTTACAAATGATGATACTCCATAGGCTGCTTCCCAGTATGAATGTTATAAACCATTTTAGATAGATAGATAGATAGATAGATAGATGAGTTTGAATGAGATAGATAGATAGATGAGTTTGAATGAGATAGATAGATAGATGAGTTTGAATGAGTTAGATAGATAGATAAATAGATAGATAGATGAGTTTGAATGAGTTAGATAGATAGATAGATAGATGGATAGATAGATAGATGGATAGATGGATAGATAGATGAGTTTGAATGAGTTAGACAGATAGATAGATAGATAGATAGATGAGTTTGAATGAGTTAGATAGATAGATAGATAGATAGATGAGTTTGAATGAGTTAGATAGATAGATAGATAGATAGATAGATTTAGTTTGATTGAGATAGATAGATAGATGAGTTTGAATGAGTTAGATAGATAGATAGATAGATTTAGTTTGATTGAGATAGATAGATAGATGAGTTTGAATGAGTTAGATAGATAGATAGATAGATAGATAGATTTAGTTTGATAGATAGATTTAGTTTGATTGAGATAGATAGATAGATAGATAGATGAGTTTGAATGAGTTAGATAGATAGATAGATAGATAGATAGATAGATAGATAGATAGATAGATAGATAGATAAATAGATAGATAGATAGATAGATAGATAGATGAGTTTGAATGAGTTAGATAGATAGATAGATAGATAGATAGATAGATAGATAGATAGATGAGTTTGAATGAGTTAGATGGATAGATAGATAGATAGATTTAGTTTGATTGAGATAGATAGATAGATAGAGTTTAATGAGTTTCAATGGTTTAGAAATAGTACATAGAATGGCAGCTAATAGAGTCTGATGAGCCTCTCTAACTGTCAAAATTTGAATTTTGACAGTTGGAGTTTGAATAGTCTTGGCTCATTTGAACATTCCGTCAATGAAAGTCAATGGGATTTTTCCAAGTTTTAATCAGCTTTTTTAGGAAAACCGTAAGTCTGATCAGTCTGAAAAGATATAGCACACTAAGTCAGAATAGTCTGAAGGTCTAGTCCGAGTTTGGTGGTTGTAGCTTGAACAGTCTAGGAGGAGATGCATTTAGAAATTTAGTCTAAGAAGAAGAATAATAATAAGCTTAAATAGCATATCAGTAAGTTGGCTTTTTCAAGCCAACTTAACTAGATAAAAAAGTTTGAGGACAAACTTTAAGTTGGCTTGAAAAAGCATAGCCAGAAAGTTTGAAGAAGTTTTAAAAGTTTGAAGTTTGAAAGTTTAAGTTTTATTAGATAGATAGATAGATAGATAGATTGGTAGTTGTCACAGATGGATACTATGGAGTTTTTATAGAGTTATTAGCATGTTCTTAGCCCACTTTAGCACTTAGCTAATCACTATTAGCATGTAGCTATTCACTGCTAGCATGTTGGAAGTCCAGATTGCTAGCATGAGTCAAAAAGCCAACCGCCATGTCTCTACGATGTAAAGATGCAGAGATATAGATTTTGCAAAACGGTTGCTAGGGTACTCTGTTTGGTTGCTAGGGACTGGCTTGGCAACTACCAATGATGATACTCTAAAGGCTACTTGACAATATAAACCAACCCCCATGTCTGTACGATGTTCTGATACAGAGATATAGATCTTGAAAAACGGTTGCTAGGGTACTGTTTGGTTGCTAGGGAATGGCTTGGCAGCTGCCAATGATGATACTCCAAAGGCTACTTGACAATATAAACCAACCCCCATGTCTGTATGATGTTCTGATTTGGATATAGATAGATAGATAGATAGATAGATAGATTTAGTTTGATAGATAGATAGATTAGAAAGAGAAATAACTAGATTTAGTTTGATTGATAGATAGATAGATTAGAAAGAGAAATAGATTTAGTTTGACAGATAGATAGATTTAGTTTGATAGATAGATAGATAGATAGATAGATAGATAGATAGATAGATAGATAGATAGATTAGAAAGAGAAATAGCTAGATTTAGTTTGATAGATAGATAGATAGATAGATAGATTAGAAAGAGAAATAGCTAGATTTAGTTTGATAGATAGATAGATTTAGTTTGATAGATAGATAGATAGATAGATTAGAAAGAGAAATAGCTAGATTTAGTTTGATAGATAGATAGATTAGAAAGAGAAATAGCTAGATTTAGTTTGATAGATAGATAGATTAGAAAGAGAAATAGCTAGATTTAGTTTGATAGATAGATAGATAGATAGATATATAGATAGAGATTTAGTTTGATAGATAGATAGATAGATAGATAGATAGATAGATAGATAAGACATATTAGATAGAATGGAAGTTTGAATGAGTCTCAATGGATTAAAAATAGTACATAGAATGGCAGCTAATGGAGTCTGATGAGCCTCTCCAACTGTCAAAATTTGAATTTTGACAGTTGGAGTTTGAATAGTCTTGGCTCATTTGAACATTCCGTCAATGAAAGTCAATGGGATTTTTCCAAGTTTTAATCAGCTTTTTTAGGAAAACCGTAAGTCTGATCAGTCTGAAAAGATATAGCACACTAAGTCAGAACAGTTTGAAGGTCTAGTCCGAGTTTGGTGGTTGTAGCTTGAACAGTCTAGGAGGAGATGCATTTAGAAATTTAGTCTAAGAAGAATAATAATAATAAGCTTAAGTACAATATCAGTAAGTTGGCTTTTTCAAGCCAACTTAATAAGCTTAAGTACAATATCAGTAAGTTGGCTTTTTCAAGCCAACTTAACTAGAATGTACATTTCCTGAAGAAAATGTGAATGGTGCTTGCAGTGGCAAAATCGGCACTCTAGATTAGTATGATGCTAACATAATTACCGTCCTGCTAGGATGTTTTTAGCAAAATGCTAATCATGGTAGCATAATGCTAACACCATGTGCTAACATGATTAGCATAATGTTAGCATGATGCTAGCATGATTACCATGTTGTTAGCATTTTTTAAACAAGATGCTAATCATGTTAGCATAATGCTAGCAACATGCTAACATGATTAACATAATGCTAGCATGATGCTAGCATGATTACCATGTTGCTAGCATGTTTTTAACAAGATGCTAACATGATTAGCATGTTTGCTAGCATGATGCTAACATGATTAGCATGCTTCTAGCATCATAATGCTAACACAATTAGCATGCCACTAGCATGATGCTAACACATTTTTACTAGTTTGTGTCATGTTTAAACCCTAAGCTAATCACTATTAGCATGTAGCTATTCACTGCTAGCATGTGTAGCATGTTGGAAGTCCAGTTTGCTAGCATGAGTCAAAAGAGCCAACCGCCATGTCTCTACGATGTTCTGATGCAGAGATATAGGTGTTGCAAAACGGTTGCTAGGGTACTCTGTTTGGTTGCTCGGGAGTGGCTTGGCAGCTGCCAATGATGATACTCCAAAGGCTGCTTGACAATATAAACCAACCCCCGTGTCTTTACGATGTTCTGATGCAGAGATATAGATCTTGCAAAATGGTTGCTAGGGTACTCTGTTTGGTTGCTAGGGAGTGGCTTGGCAGCTGCCAGTAATGATAAACCAATAGGAATGATATAAACCAACCCCCATGCCTCTATGATATTCAGATTTGAAGATATCCCTCTATGCTTTGGGTTGCTAGGGTGCTCTAAATAGTTGCTAGGGCGTGGCTATGAAGTCTTTAAGGTGATTTGTGATTGGCCGTTTGCTACCCCGAGTCAAATGAGCCCACCCTCATGTTTCTATGACACTTTTATCCAAAGATATTCCTTTGATCTTTTTCAATGGAAGTCTATGGAACTTGTTGCTATGGTGCTCTATATGGTTGCTAGGGCGTGGCTTGATAGCTTAACAGTGATCCTGAGGCACTGATTGGTTGTCTGAGTGAAATGAGCCCGCCCCCTTGTCTCTATGACATTGTGATCCAGAGTTATGTTTAATACAAAATCCCTATGTAATTTCCCATAGTAGGAAAAACACAGTACTTCCTGGTTCATGGGCACGGCTTCACCATAGTATGTCTATGGGGCAACTTTGGGCAGCTCTTGCGCCCCAGGGGTACCACTTACACCCCATTTTGAGGTATGGTCTGACAGAGCTTGCCAGCCTCTTCAAACGTGGTAACCCACATGTTTCTACGAAATTCTCGCTCAGAGCAATGACTCGTCAAAATTTGTCGCAATGCAAAGTCTATGGGATTTTTTTCGCTACTTTTTCGCCCGCTGGACGAACATCGTACACCCGATCGCTTATAAAAGTCATAGCACAGGTCTCCTCAATAAGCCGGTCGATTTGACACCTGATTCATTGGTCTAGGACAAAAACTGTGGGAGGAGTAGCGCGCCAAACTTTTGTCCAGAAAAATAATTATAATAAGTATGAGCAATAATAAGAATGGAGCTTTGCCTTTGGCAAGCACCATTAACTAGAATGTACATTTCCTGAAGAAAATGTGAATGGTGCTTGCAGTGGCAAAATTCGGCACCGGTTGCTAGGGTGCTGTAATTGGTTGCTAGGGCGTGGCTATGAAGATGCTGTGTCACTACTTATTGGCAGGCTGAATCAAAAGAGCCCAGCCCCAAGTCTCTATGACCTTCTAAACCAAAGATATGATCTCACAGATTTGGCCCCCATGTTAAGTCTATGGGAGTTTTCTCAGCCGTTTTTTCGTATGCTGTGCGAAAATCGTACACCCAATCGCTTAGAAAAGTCATAGCACACCTCTTCTCAATAAGCCGGTTGATTTGACACCTCAATCGTGGGTCTACGACAAACGGTGCGGGATGAGTTATGTGCCAAAGTTTTGTTCAGGTGAATAGTAATTACAATACTAGAATGTACATTTCCTGAAGAAAATGTGAATGGTGCTTGCAGTGGCAAAATTCGGCACCCGGTTGCTAGGGTGTTTCTAGGCAGTTGCTAAGGTGTTCTGGGTGGTTGCTAGGTGGTTGCTATGGTGTTCTGGGTGGTTGCTAGGCAGTTGCTAAGGTACCTGGGGTGGTCACTACGGTGTTACTAGGCGGTTGCTAGGGTGTTCTGGGTGGTTGCTAGGTGGTTGCTATGGTAACCCGGATGGTTGCTAGGATGTTGCTAGGCAGTTGCTAAGGTACCTGGGGTGGTCACTACAGTGTTGCTAGGTGGTTGCTAGGGTGTTCTGGATGGTTGCTAGGCGGTTGCTATGGTAACCTGGGTGGTTGCTATGGTGTTACTAGGTGGTTGGTAGTTGTCACAGATAGTTACTATGGAGTTTCTATAGAGTTCCCGGCATGTTCTCAGCCCACTTTAGCACTTAGCTAATCACTATTAGCATGTAGCTATTCACTGCTAGCATGTGTAGCATGTAGCAAGTTTGCTAGCATGAGTCAAAAGAGCCAACTGCCATGTCTTTACGATGCTCTGATGCAGAGATATAGGTCTCGCTAAACGGTTGCTAGGGTACTCTGTTTGGTTGCTAGGGAGTGGCTTGGCAGCTACCAATGATGAAACTCCAAACGCTGCTTGACAATATAAACCAACCCCCACGTCTGTATGATGCTCTGATGCAGAGATATAGGTCTCGCTACACGGTTGCTAGGGTACTCTGTTTGGTTGCTAGGGAGTGGCCTGGCAGCTGCCACTGATTATACACCAAAGGATGTTTGCCAGTATGAATGATATAAACCAACCCCCATGCCACTATGATATTCAAATTTGAAGATATCCCTCTATGCTTTGGGTTGCTAGGGTGCTCTATATGGTTGCTAGGGCGTGGCTATGAAGTGTTCAAGGTGATTTGTGATTGGCCGTTTGTTACCCCGAGTCAAATGAGCCCACCCTCATGTTTCTATGACACTTTTATCCAAAGATATTCCTTTGATCTTTTTTAATGGAAGTCTATGGAACTTGTTGCTATGGTGCTCAATATGGTTGCTAGGGCGTGGCTTGATAGCTTCACAATGATCCTGAGAGACTGATTGGTTGCCTGAGTAAAATGAGCCCACCCCCTTGTCTCTATGACACTGTAATCCAGAGTTATGTTCAATACAAAATCCCTATGTAATTTCCCATAGTAGGAAAAACACAGTACTTCCTGGTTCATGGGCACGGCTTCACCATAGTATGTCTATGGGGCAATTTTGGGCAGCTCTTGCGCCCCAGGGGTACAACTTACACCCCATATTGAGGTATGGGCTGACAGAGCTTGCCAGCCTCTTCAAATGTGGTAACCCACATGTTTCTACGAAATTCTCGCTCGGAGCAATGACTCGTCAAAGTTGGTCTCAATGCAAAGTCTATGGGATTTTTTTCGCTACTTTTTCGCCCGCCGGACGAACATCGTACACCCGATCGCTTATAAAAGTCATAGCACAGATCTCCCCAATGAGCCGATCGATTTGACACCTCATTCATGGGTCTAGGACAAACGCTGCGGGAGGAGTAGCGCGCAGAAATAAAAGTGGAAGAAAATTAGTGTCTGTGACTGAGAGAGAAAAGCTTCTAAGGGCCTGCGTGTGTGAGTGTGTGTGAGAAAGTGACAGTTGAAATTCAAATTTCTGAAGATTCCGCCATTGAAAGTCAATGGGACTTTTTTGGCCGCTTTTTCGTCCGCTGTACGAACATCGTTGGTCCAATCGCTTATAAAAGTCATAGCACACCTCTCCTCAATGAGCCGGTCGATTTGACACCTCATTCATGGGTCTAGGACAAAGGCTGCGGGAGGAGTAGCGCGCAGAAATAAAGTGGAAGAAAATGAGTGTCTGTGTCTGAGAGAGAAAGGCTTCTAAGGGCCTGCGTGTGTGAGTGTGTGTGAGAAAGTGACAGTTGAGAGAGACGGAATGTTCGTGAATTTGAATTTTTCAATGTAAGTCAATGGGACTTTTTTGGCCGCTTTTTCGTCCGCTGTACGAACATCGTTGGTCCGATCGCTTATAAAAGTCATAGCACACCTCTCCTCAATGAGCCGGTCGATTTGACACCTCATTCATGGGTCTAGGACAAAAACTGCGGGAGGAGTAGCGCGCAGAAATTGTGTCCAGAAGAAGAAGAAGAAGAATAATAAGTATGAGCAATAATAAGAATGGAGCTTTGCCTTTGGCAAGCACCATTAACTAGAATGTACATTTCCTGAAGAAAATGTGAATGGTGCTTGCAGTGGCAAAATTCGGCACCGGTTGCTAGGGTGCTGTAATTGGTTGCTAGGGCGTGGCTATGAAGATGCTGTGTCACTACTTATTGGCAGGCTGAATCAAAAGAGCCCAGCCCCAAGTCTCTATGACCTTCTAAACCAAAGATATAATCTCACAGATTTGGCCCCCATGTTAAGTCTATGGGAGTTTTCTCAGCCGTTTTTTCGTATGCTGAGCGAAAATCGTACACCCAATCGCTTAGAAAAGTCATAGCACACCTCTTCTCAATAAGCCGGTTGATTTGACACCTCAATCGTGGGTCTACGACAAACGGTGCGGGATGAGTTACGCGCCAAAGTTTTGTTCAGGTGAATAGTAATTACAATACTAGAATGTACATTTCCTGAAGAAAATGTGAATGGTGCTTGCAGTGGCAAAATTCGGCACCCGGTTGCTAGGGTGCTGTAATTGGTTGCTAGGGTGTGGCCATAAAGTCACTACTTATTGGCAGCTTGATAGGCCGAGTCAAAAGAGCCCAGCCCCAAGTCTCTATGACCTTCTAAACCAAAGATATGATCTCACAGATTTGGCCCCCATGTTAAGTCTATGGGAGTTTTTTCAGCCGTTTTTTCGTACGCTGTGCGAACATTGTACACCCGATCGCTTAGAAAAGTCATAGCACACCTCTCCTCAATAAGCCGGTCGATTTGACACCTCATTCGTGGGTCTACGACAAACGGTGCGGGACGAGTTAGGCGCCAAAGTTTTGTTCAGGTGAATAGTAATTACAATACTAGAATGTACATTTCCTGAAGAAAATGTGAATGGTGCTTGCAGTGGCAAAATTCGGCCCCGGTTGCTAGGGTGCTGTAATTGGTTGCTAGGGTGTGGCTATGAAGTTGCTGTGTCACTACTTATTGGCTGGCCGAATCAAAAGAGCCCAGCCCCAAGTCTCTATGACCTTCTGATCCAAAGATATGATCTCACAGATTTTGACCCCATGTTAAGTCTATGGGACATTTTTCAGACGATTTTTCGTCCGCTGTGCGAACATCGTACACCCGATCACTTAGAAAAGTCATAGCACACCTCTCCTCAATAAGCCGGCCGATTTGACACCTCATTCGTGGGTCTACGACAAACGGTGCGGGATGAGTTACGCGCCAAAGTTTTGTCTAGGTGAATAGTAATTACAATACTAGAATGTACATTTCCTGAAGAAAATGTGAATGGTGCTTGCAGTGGCAAAATTCGGCACCCGGTTGCTAGGGTGCTGTAATTGGTTGCTAGGGTGTGGCCATAAAGTCACTACTTATTGGCAGCTTGATAGGCCGAGTCAAAAGAGCCCAGCCCCAAGTCTCTATGACCTTCTAAACCAAAGATATGATCTCACAGATTTGGCCCCCATGTTAAGTCTATGGGAGTTTTTTCAGCCGTTTTTTCGTACGCTGTGCGAACATTGTACACCCGATCGCTTAGAAAAGTCATAGCACACCTCTCCTCAATAAGCCGGTCGATTTGACACCTCATTCGTGGGTCTACGACAAACGGTGCGGGACGAGTTAGGCGCCAAAGTTTTGTTCAGGTGAATAGTAATTACAATACTAGAATGTACATTTCCTGAAGAAAATGTGAATGGTGCTTGCAGTGGCAAAATTCGGCACCGGTTGCTAGGGTGCTGTAATTGGTTGCTAGGGTGTGGCTATGAAGTTGCTGTGTCACTACTTATTGGCTGGCCGAATCAATAGAGCCCAGCCCCAAGTCTCTATGACCTTCTGATCCAAAGATATGATCTCACAGATTTTGACTCAATGTTAAGTCTATGGGAGATTTTTCAGCCGTTTTTTCGTACGCTGTGTGAACATCGTACACCCAATCGCTTAGAAAAGTCATAGCACACCTCTCCTCAATAAGCCGGTCGATTTGACACCTCATTCGTGGGTCTACGACAAACGGTGCGGGACGAGTTACGCGCCAAAGTTTTGTTCAGGTGAATAGTAATTACAATACTAGAATGTACATTTCCTGAAGAAAATGTGAATGGTGCTTGCAGTGGCAAAATTCGGAACCTGGTTGCTAGGGTGCTGTAATTTGTTGCTAGGGCATTGCCATGAAGTCACTACTTATTGGCGGCTTGATAGGCTGAGTCAAAAGAGCCCAGCCCCAAGTCTCTATGACCTTCTAAACCAAAGATATGATCTTACAGATTTGGCCCCCATGTTAAGTCTATGGGAGTTTTTTCAGCCGTTTTTTCCTACGCTGTGCGAACATCGTACACCCAATCGCTTAGAAAAGTCATAGCACACCTCTCCTCAATAAGCCGGTCGATTTGACACCTCATTCGTGGGTCTACGACAAACGGTGCGGAACGAGTTACGCGCCAAAGTTTTGATCAGGTGAATAGTAATTACAATACTAGAATGTACATTTCCTGAAGAAAATGTGAATGGTGCTTGCAGTGGCAAAACTCAGCACTCTTGATTAGCATGATGCTAACATAATTACCGTCCTGCTAGGATGTTTTTAGCAAGATGCTAACAGATTAGCATGTTGCTAGCATGATGCTAACACCCATAGCATGATGCCAGCATGTTTTTAGCAAGATTCTAATCATGTTAGCATAATGCTAGCAAAACATGCTAACATGATTAGCATAATGCTAGCATGATGCTAGCATGATTACCATGTTGCTACCATGATTTTAACAAGATGCTAATCATGTTAGCATAATGCTAGCAAAATGCTAACATGATTAGCATAATGGTAACATGATGCTAGCATGATTACCATGTTGCTAGCATGTTTTTAACAAGATGCTAACATGATTAGCATGTTGCTAGCATGATGCTAACACCCTAAGCATGCTGCTAGCATGTTTTAAACAAAATGCTAGTCATGTTAGCATAATGCTAGCAACATGCTAACATGATTAGCATAATGCTAGCATGATGCTAGCATGATTACCATGTTGCTAGCATTATTTTAACCAAATGCTAATCATGTTAGCATTATGTTAGCAACATGCTAACATGATTAGCATGCTGCTAGCATGATGCTAACACCCTTAGCATGCTGCTAGCATGTTTTAAACAAGATGCTAATCATGTTAGCATAATGCTAGCAAACATGCTAACATCATTAGCATAATGCTAGCATGATGCTAGCATGATTACCATGTTGTTAGCATGTATTTAACAAGATGCTAACATGATTAGCATGTTTGCTAACATGATGCTAACATGATTAGCATGCTACTAGCATCATGCTAACACAATTAACATGCCACTAGCATTATTCTAACACATTTTTACTAGTTTGTGTCATGTTTAAACCTTAAGCTAATCACTATTAGCATGTAGCTATTCACTGCTAGCATGTGTAGCATGGTGGAAGTCCAGTTTGCTAGCATGAGTCAAAAGAGCCAACCGCCATGTCTCTATAATGTTCTGATGCAGAAATATAGGTGTTTCAAAACGGTTGCTAGGGTACTCTGTTTGGTTGCTAGGGAGTGGCTTGGTAGCTACCAATGATGATACTCCAAAGGCTGCTTGACAATATAAACCAACACCCATGTCTCTACGATGTTCTGATGCAGAGATATAGATCTTGCAAAACGGTTGCTAGGGTACTCTGTTTGGTTGCTAGGGAGTGGCTTGGCAGCTGCCAGTAATGATAAACCAAAGGCTGCTTGCCAGTATGAATGATATAAACCAACCCCCATTCCTCTATGATGTTCAGATTTGAAGATATCCCCTCTATGCTTTGAGTTGCTAGGGTGCTCTAAATAGTTGCTAGGGCGTGGCTATGATATCTTGAAGGTGATTCGTGATTGGCCGTTTGCTGCCCCGAGTCAAATGAGCCCACCCTCATGTTTCTATGACACTCCTATCCAAAGATATTCCTTTGATCTTTTTCAATGGAAGTCTATGGAACTTGTTGCTATGGTGCTCTATATGGTTGCTAGGGCGTGGCTCGATAGCTTCACAATGATCCTGAGAGACTGATTGGTTGCCTGAGTAAAATGAGCCCACCCCCTTGTCTCTATGACATTGTGATCCAGAGTTATGTTCAATACAAAATCCCTATGTAATTTCCCATAGTAGGAAAAACACAGTACTTCCTGGTTCATGGGCACGGCTTCACCATAGTATGTCTATGGGGCAACTTTGGGCAGCTCTTGCGCCCCAGGGGTACAACTTACACCCCATTTTGAGGTATGGTCTGAGAGAGCCTATCAGGCTCTTCAAACGTGGTAACCCACATGTTTCTATGAAATTCTCGTTAGGAGCTATTACTCGTCAAAGTTTGTCCCAATGCAAAGTCTATGGGATTTTTTTCGCTACTTTTTCGCCCGCCGGACGAACATCGTACACCCGATCGCTTATAAAAGTCATAGCACACCTCTCCTCAATGAGCCGGTCGATTTGACACCTCATTCATGGGTCTAGGACAAAGGCTGCGGGAGGAGTAGCGCGCAGAAATAAAAGTGGAAGAAAATGAGTGTCTGTGTCTGAGAGAGAAAGGCTTCTAAGGGCCTGCGTGTGTGAGTGTGTGTGAGAAAGTGACAGTTGAGAGAGACGGAATGTTCGTGAATTTGAATTTTTCAATGTAAGTCAATGGGACTTTTTTGGCCGCTTTTTCGTCCGCTGTACGAACATCGTTGGTCCGATCGCTTATAAAAGTCATAGCACACCTCTCCTCAATGAGCCGGTCGATTTGACACCTCATTCATGGGTCTAGGACAAAAACTGCGGGAGGAGTAGCGCGCAGAAATTGTGTCCAGAAGAAGAAGAAGAAGAATAATAAGTATGAGCAATAATAAGAATGGAGCTTTGCCTTTGGCAAGCACCATTAACTAGAATGTACATTTCCTGAAGAAAATGTGAATGGTGCTTGCAGTGGCAAAATTCGGCACCGGTTGCTAGGGTGCTGTAATTGGTTGCTAGGGCGTGGCTATGAAGATGCTGTGTCACTACTTATTGGCAGGCTGAATCAAAAGAGCCCAGCCCCAAGTCTCTATGACCTTCTAAACCAAAGATATAATCTCACAGATTTGGCCCCCATGTTAAGTCTATGGGAGTTTTCTCAGCCGTTTTTTCGTATGCTGAGCGAAAATCGTACACCCAATCGCTTAGAAAAGTCATAGCACACCTCTTCTCAATAAGCCGGTTGATTTGACACCTCAATCGTGGGTCTACGACAAACGGTGCGGGATGAGTTACGCGCCAAAGTTTTGTTCAGGTGAATAGTAATTACAATACTAGAATGTACATTTCCTGAAGAAAATGTGAATGGTGCTTGCAGTGGCAAAATTCGGCACCCGGTTGCTAGGGTGCTGTAATTGGTTGCTAGGGTGTGGCCATAAAGTCACTACTTATTGGCAGCTTGATAGGCCGAGTCAAAAGAGCCCAGCCCCAAGTCTCTATGACCTTCTAAACCAAAGATATGATCTCACAGATTTGGCCCCCATGTTAAGTCTATGGGAGTTTTTTCAGCCGTTTTTTCGTACGCTGTGCGAACATTGTACACCCGATCGCTTAGAAAAGTCATAGCACACCTCTCCTCAATAAGCCGGTCGATTTGACACCTCATTCGTGGGTCTACGACAAACGGTGCGGGACGAGTTAGGCGCCAAAGTTTTGTTCAGGTGAATAGTAATTACAATACTAGAATGTACATTTCCTGAAGAAAATGTGAATGGTGCTTGCAGTGGCAAAATTCGGCCCCGGTTGCTAGGGTGCTGTAATTGGTTGCTAGGGCGTGGCTATGAAGTTGCTGTGTCACTACTTATTGGCTGGCCGAATCAACAGAGCCCAGCCCCAAGTCTCTATGACCTTCTGATCCAAAGATATGATCTCACAGATTTTGACCCAATGTTAAGTCTATGGGGGTTTTTTCAGTCGGTTTTTTCTTACGCTGTGCAAACATCGTACACCCGATCGCTTAGAAAAGTCATAGCACACCTCTCCTCAATAAGCCGGTCAATTTGACACCTCATTTGTGGGTCTACGACAAACGGTGCGGGACGAGTTACGCGCCAAAGTTTTGTTCAGGTGAATAGTAATTACAATACTAGAATGTACATTTCCTGAAGAAAATGTGAATGGTGCTTGCAGTGGCAAAACTCGGCACTCTTGATTAGCATGATGCTAACATAATTACCGTTGTGCTAAGATGTTTTTAACAAGATGCTAACATGATTAGCATGTTGTTAACATGATGCTAACACCCTTAGCATGCTGCTACCATGTTTTCAGTAAGATGCTAACATGATTAGCATAATGGTAGCATGATGCTAGCATGATTACCATGTTGCTAGCATGTTTTTAACAAGATGTTAACATGATTAGCATGTTTGCTAGCATGATGCTAACATGATTAGCATGCTACTAACATTATGCTAACACAATTAGCATGCTACCAGCATGATGCTAACACATTTTTAATAGTTTGTGTCATGTTTAAACCCTAAGCTAATCACTATTAGCATGTAGCTATTCACTGCTAGCATGTGTAGCATGTTGGAAGTCCAATTTGCTAGCATGAGTCAAAAAAGCCAACCACCATGTCTGTACGATGTTCTGATGCAGAGATATAGGTCCTGCAAAACTGTTGCTAGGGTACTCTGTTTGGTTGCTAGGGAGTGGCTTGGCAGCTACCAATGATGATACTCCAAAGGCTGCTTGACAATATAAACCAACACCCATGTCTTTACGATGTTCTGATGCAGAGATATAGATCTTGCAAAACGGTTGCTAGGGTACTCTGTTTGGTTGCTAGGGAGTGGCTTGGAAGCTACCAATGATGATACTCCAAAGGCTGCTTGCCAGTAAGAATGATATAAACCAACCCCCATGCCTCTATGATATTCAGATTTGAAGATATCTGCCTATGCTTTGGGTTGCTAGGGTGCTCTAAATGGTTGCTAAGGCGTGGCTATGATGTCTTTAAGGTGATTTGTGATTGGCGGTTTGCTGCCTCGAGTCAAATGAGCCCAACCTCTTGTTTGTACGACACTTCTATCCAAAGGTATTCATTTGATCTTTTTCAATGGAAGTCTATGAAGCTTGTTACTAAGGTGCTCTATATGGTTGCTAGGGCGTGGCTTGATATCTTCAAAGTTTTCCTGAGAGACTGATTGGTTGCCTGAGTAAAATGAGACCACCCCCTTCTCTCCATGACATTGTGATCCAGAGTTATGACTTATCAAAGTTCGTTCCAATGTTAAGTCTATGGGATTTTTTTCGCTACTTTTTCGCCCGCCGGACGAACATCGTACACCCGAGCGCTTATAAAAGTCATAGCACACCTCTCCTCAATGAGCCGGTCGATTTGACACCTCATTCATGGGTCTAGGACAAAAACTGCGGGAGGAGTAGCGCGCAGAAAAAAAGTGGAAGAAGAAGAATAATAAGTATGCAGGAGAATAAGAATGGAGCTTTGCCTTTGGCAAGCACCATTAACTAGAATGTACATTTCCTGAAGAAAATGTGAATGGTGCTTGCAGTGGCAAAATTCGGCCCCGGTTGCTAGGGTGCTGTAATTGGTTGCTAGGGCGTGGCTATGAAGTTGCTGTGTCACTACTTATTGGCTGGCCGAATCAAAAGAGCCCAGCCCCAAGTCTCTATGACCTTCTGATCCAAAGATATGATCTCACAGATTTTGACCCAATGTTAAGTCTATGGGAGTTTTTTCAGCCGTTTTTTCGTACGCTGTGCGAACATCGTACACCCGATCGCTTAGAAAAGTCATAGCACACCTCTCCTCAATAAGCCGGTCGATTTGACACCTCATATGTGGGTCTACGACAAACGGTGCGGGACGAGTTACGCGCCAAAGTTTTGTTCAGGTGAATAGTAATTACAATACTAGAATGTACATTTCCTGAAGAAAATGTGAATGGTGCTTGCAGTGGCAAAATTCAGCACCGGTTGCTAGGGTGCTGTAATTGGTTGCTAGGGCGTGGCTATGAAGTTGCTGTGTCACTACTTATTGGCTGGCCGAATCAAAAGAGCCCAGCCCCAAGTCTCTATGACCTTCTAAACCAAAGATATGATCTCACAGATTTGGCCCCCATGTTAAGTCTATGGGAGTTTTTTCAGCCGATTTTTCGTACGCTGTGCGAACATCGTACACCCGATCGCTTAGAAAAGTCATAGCACACCTCTCCTCAATAAGCCGGTCGATTTGACACCTCATTCGTGGGTCTACGACAAACGGTGCGGGACAAGTTACGCGCAAAAGTTTTGTTCAGGTGAATAGTAATTACAATACTAGAATGTACATTTCCTGAAGAAAATGTGAATGGTGCTTGCAGTGGCAAAATTCGGCACCGGTTGCTAGGGTGCTGTAATTGGTTGCTAGGGCGTGGCTATGAAGTTGCTGTGTCACTACTTATTGGCTGGCCGAATCAAAAGGGCCCAGCCCCAAGTCTCTATGACCTTCTGATCCAATGATATGATCTCACAGATTTTGACCCAATGTTAAGTCTATGGGAGTTTTTTCAGCCGTTTTTTTCGCACGCTGTGCGAACATCGTACACGCGATCGCTTAGAAAAGTCATAGCACACCTCTCCTCAATGAGCCGGTCGATTTGACACCTCATTCGTGGGTCTACGACAAACAGTGCGGGACTAGTTACGCGCCAAAGTTTTGTTCAGGTGAATAGTAATTACAATACTAGAATGTACATTTCCTGAAGAAAATGTGAATGGTGCTTGCAGTGGCAAAATCGGCACTCGGTTGCTAGGCGGTTGCTAAGGTACTTGGGGTGGTTGCTAAGGTGTTGCTAGGCGGTTGCTAGGGTGTTCTGGGTGGTTGCTAGGTGGTTGCTATGGTAACCTGGGTGGTTGCTAGGGTGTTGCTAAGGTACTTGGGGTGGTTGCTAAGGTGTTGCTAGGCGGTTGCTATGGTAACCTGGGTGGTTGCTAGGGTGTTGCTAGGCAGTTGCTAAGGTACTTGGGATGGTTGCTAAGGTGTTTCTAGGCGGTTGCTAGGGTGTTCTGGGTGGTTGCTAGGTGGTTGCTATGGTAACCTGGGTGGTTACTAGGGTGTTGCTAGGCGGTTGCTAAGGTACTTGGGGTGGTTGCTAAGGTGTTGCTAGGCGGTTGCTATGGTGTTCTGGGTGGTTGCTAGGCGGTTGCTATGGTAACCTGGGTGGTTGCTAGGGTGTTGCTAGGTGGTTGGTAGTTGTCACAGATAGTTACTGTGGAGTTTCTATAGAGTTCCTGGCGTGTTCTCAGCCCACTTTAGCACTTAGCTAATCACTATTAGCATGTAGCTATTAACTGCTAGCATTTGTAGCATGTTGGAAGTCCAGTTTGCTAGCATGATTCAAAAGAGCCAACCGCCATGTCTCTATGATGCTCTGATGCAGAGATATAGATATTGCTAAACGGTTGCTAAGGTACTCTGTTTGGTTGCTAGGGAGTGGCTTGGCAGCTGCCAGTAATGATAAACCAAAGGCTGCTTTCCAGTATGAATGCTATAAACCAACCCCTATGCCTCTATGATATTCAGATTTGAAGATATCTGCCTATGCTTTGGGTTGCTAGGGTGCTCTAAATGGTTGCTAAGGCGTGGCTATGATGTCTTTAAGGTGATTTGTGATTGGCAGTTTGCTGCCTCGAGTCAAATGAGCCCACCCTCATGTTTGTACGACACTCCTATCCAAAGATATTCCTTTGATCTTTTTCAATGGAAGTCTATGGAGCATGTTACTAAGGTGCTCTATATGGTTGCTAGGGCGTGGCTTGATAGCTTCACAATGATCCGGAGAGACTGATTGGTTGCCTGAGTAAAATGAGCCCACCCCCTTGTCTCTATGACACTGCAATCCAGAGTTATGTTCAATACAAAATCCCTATGTAATTTCCCATAGTAGGAAAAACACAGTACTTCCTGGTTCATGGGCACGGCTTCACCATAGTATGTCTATGGGGCAATTTTGGGCAGCTCTTGCGCCCCAGGGGTACAACTTACACCCCATATTGAGGTATGGGCTGACAGAGCTTGCCAGCCTCTTCAAACGTGGTAACCCACATGTTTCTATGAAATTCTCGCTCGGAACAATGACTCGTCAAAGTTTGTCGCAATGCAAAGTCTATGGGATTTTTTTCGCTACTTTTTCGCCCGCCTGACGAACATCGTACACCCGATCGCTTATAAAAGTCATAGCACAGCTCTCCTCAATGAGCCGATCGATTTGACACCTCATTCATGGGTCTAGGACAAACGCTGCGGGAGGAGTAGCGCACAGAAATAAAAGTGGAAGAAAATGAGTGTCTGTGTCTGAGAGAGAAAGGCTTTTAAGGGCCTGCGTGTGTGAGTGTGTGTGAGAAAGTGACAGTTGAAATTCAAATTTCTGAAGATTCCGCCATTGAAAGTCAATGGGACTTTTTTGGCCGCTTTTTCGCCCCCCTGTGCGAACATCGTTGGTCCGATCGCTTATAAAAATCATAACACATATCTCCTCAATGAGCCGGTCGATTTGACACCTCATTCATGGGTCTAGGACAAATGCTGCGGGAGGAGTAGCGCGCAGAAATAAAAGTGGAAGAAAATGAGTGTCTGTGTCTGAGAGAGAAAGGCTTTTAAGGGCCTGCATGTGTGAGTGTGTGTGAGAAAGTGACAGTTGAGAGAGACGGAATGTTCGTGAATTTGAATTTTTCAATGTAAGTCAATGGGACTTTTTTGGCCGCTTTTTCGTCCGCTGTGCGAACATCGTTGGTCCGATCGCTTATAAAAGTCATAGCACACCACTCCTCAATGAGCCGGTCGATTTGACACCTCATTCGTGGGTCTAGGACAAAAACTGCGGGAGGAGTAGCGTGCCGATATTTTGGCCAGAAGAAGAAGAAGAAGAAGAATAATAAGTATGCAGAAGATTAAGAATGGAGCTTTGCCTTTGGCAAGCACCATTAATAATAATAACTAGAATGTACATTTCCTGAAGAAAATGTGAATGGTGCTTGCAGTGGCAAAATTCGCCACTCGGTTGCTAGGCGGTTGCTAAGGTACTTGGGGTGGTTGCTAAGGTGTTGCTAGGCGGTTGCTAGGGTGTTCTGGGTGGTTGCTAGGCGGTTGCTATGGTAACCTGGGTGGTTGCTAAGGTGTTGCTAGGCAGTTGTTAAGGTACCTGGAGTGGTCACTATGGTGTTGCTAGGCGGTTGCTAGGGTGTTCTGGGCGGTTGCTATGGTAACCTGGGTGGTTGCTATGGTGTTACTAGGTGGTTGGTAGTTGTCACAGATAGTTACTATGGAGTTTCTATAGAGTTCCTGGCGTGTTCTCAGCCCACTTTAGCACTTAGCTAATCACTATTAGCATGTAGCTATTCACTGCTAGCATGTGTAGCATGTAGCAAGTTTGCTAGCATGAGTCAAAAGAGCCAACTGCCATGTCTTTACGATGCTCTGATGCAGAGATATAGGTCTCGCTAAACGGTTGCTAGGGTACTCTGTTTGGTTGCTAGGGAGTGGCTTGGCAGCTACCAATGATGAAACTCCAAACGCTGCTTGACAATATAAACCAACCCCCATGTCTGTATGATGCTCTGATGCAGAGATATAGGTCTCGCTACACGGTTGCTAGGGTACTCTGTTTGGTTGCTAGGGAGTGGCCTGGCAGCTGCCACTGATGATACACCAAAGGATGTTTGCCAGTATGAATGATATAAACCAACCCCCATGCCACTATGATATTCAGATTTGAAGATATCCCTCTATGCTTTGGGTTGCTAGGGTGCTCTAAATGGTTGCTAGGGCGTGGCTATGATGTCTTTAAGGTGATTCATGATTGGCTGTTTGCTGCCCTGAGTCAAATGAGCCCACCCTCATTTTTCTACGACACTTCTATCCAAAGATATTTGATATTTTTCAATGGAAGTCTATGGAGCTTGTTGCTATGGTGCTCTATATGGTTGCTAGAGCGTGGCTTGATAGCTTCACATTGATCCTGAGAGCCTGATTGGTTGCCTGAGTGAAATGAGCCCGCCCCCTTGTCTCTATGTCACTGTGATCAATAGTGAGTGAGTGAGAGAAAGGGTTCTAAGGGCTTGCGTGTGTGAGTGTGTGTGAGAAAGTGACAGTTGAAATTCAAATTTCTGAACATTCCGCCATTGAAAGTCAATGGGACTTTTTTGGCCGCTTTTTCGCCCCCTGGGCGAACATCGTTGGTCCGAATGCTTATAAAAGTCATAACACACCTCTCCTCAATGAGCCGGTCGATTTGACACCTCATTCATGGGTCTAGGACAAACGCTGCGGGAGGAGTAGCGCGCAGAAATAAAAGTGGAAGAAAATGAGTGTCTGTGTCTGAGAGAGAAAGGCTTCTAAGGGCCTGCGTGTGTGAGTGTGTGTGAGAAAGTGACAGTTGAGATTTGAATTTCTGAACATTCCGCCATTGAAAGTCAATGGGACTTTTTTGGCCGCTTTTTCGCCCCCTGTGCGAACATCGTTGGTCTGATCGCTTATAAAAGTCATAGCACACCACTCCTCAATGAGCCGGTCGATTTGACACCTCATTCGTGGGTCTAGGACAAAAACTGCGGGAGGAGTAGCGTGCCGATATTTTGGCCAGAAGAAGAAGAAGAAGAATAATAATAAGTATGCAGAAGATTAAGAATGGAGCTTTGCCTTTGGCAAGCACCATTAACTAGAATGTACATTTCCTGAAGAAAATGTGAATGGTGCTTGCAGTGGCAAAATTCGGCACCGGTTGCTAGGGTGCTGTAATTGGTTGCTAGGGCGTGGCTATGAAGTTGCTGTGTCACTACTTATTGGCTGGCCGAATCAAAAGGGCCCAGCCCCAAGTCTCTATGACCTTCTGATCCAAAGATATGATCTCACAGATTTTGACCCAATGTTAAGTCTATGGGAGTTTTTTCAGCCGTTTTTTTCGCACGCTGTGCGAACATCGTACACCCGATCGCTTAGAAAAGTCATAGCACACCTCTCCTCAATAAACCGGTCGATTTGACACCTCATTTGTGGGTCTACGACAAACGGTGCGGGACGAGTTACGCGCCAAAGTTTTGTTCAGGTGAATAGTAATTACAATACTAGAATGTACATTTCCTGAAGAAAATGTGAATGGTGCTTGCAGTGGCAAAATTCGACTCGGGTGGTTGCTAAGGTGTTGCTAGGCGGTTGCTATGGTGTTCTGGGTGGTTGCTAGGCGGTTGCTATGGTAACCTGGGTGGTTGCTAGGGTGTTGCTAGGTGGTTGGTAGTTGTCACAGATAGTTACTGTGGAGTTTCTATAGAGTTCCTGGCGTGTTCTCAGCCCACTTTAGCACTTAGCTAATCACTATTAGCATGTAGCTATTAACTGCTAGCATGTGTAGCATGTTGGAAGTCCAGTTTGCTAGCATGAGTCAAAAGAGCCAACCGCCATGTCTCTATGATGCTCTGATGCAGAGATATAGATATTGCTAAACGGTTGCTAAGGTACTCTGTTTGGTTGCTAGGGAGTGGCTTGGCAGCTGCCAGTAATGATAAACCAAAGGCTGCTTGCCAGTATGAATGCTATAAACCAACCCCTATGCCTCTATGATATTCAGATTTGAAGATATCTGCCTATGCTTTGGGTTGCTAGGGTGCTCTAAATGGTTGCTAAGGCGTGGCTATGATGTCTTTAAGGTGATTTGTGATTGGCAGTTTGCTGCCTCGAGTCAAATGAGCCCACCCTCATGTTTGTACGACACTCCTATCCAAAGATATTCCTTTGATCTTTTTCAATGGAAGTCTATGGAGCATGTTACTAAGGTGCTCTATATGGTTGCTAGGGCGTGGCTTGATAGCTTCACAATGATCCGGAGAGACTGATTGGTTGCCTGAGTAAAATGAGCCCACCCTACAAAATCCCTATGTAATTTCCCATAGTAGGAAAAACACAGTACTTCCTGGTTCATGGGCACGGCTTCACCATAGTATGTCTATGGGGCAATTTTGGGCAGCTCTTGCGCCCCAGGGGTACAACTTACACCCCATATTGAGGTATGGGCTGACAGAGCTTGCCAGCCTCTTCAAACGTGGTAACCCACATGTTTCTACGAAATTCTCGCTCGGAACAATGACTCGTCAAAGTTTGTCGCAATGCAAAGTCTATGGGATTTTTTTCGCTACTTTTTCGCCCGCCTGACGAACATCGTACACCCGATCGCTTATAAAAGTCATAGCACACCTCTCCTCAATGAGCCGATCGATTTGACACCTCATTCATGGGTCTAGGACAAACGCTGCGGGAGGAGTAGCGCGCAGAAATAAAAGTGGAAGAAAATGAGTGTCTGTGTCTGAGAGAGAAAGGCTTCTAAGGGCCTGCGTGTGTGAGTGTGTGTGAGAAAATGACAGTTGAAATTCAAATTTCTGAAGATTCCGCCATTGAAAGTCAATGGGACTTTTTTGGCCGCTTTTTCGCCCCCCTGTGCGAACATCGTTGGTCCGATCGCTTATAAAAATCATAACACATATCTCCTCAATGAGCCGGTCGATTTGACACCTCATTCATGGGTCTAGGACAAACGCTGCGGGAGGAGTAGCGCGCAGAAATAAAAGTGGAAGAAAATGAGTGTCTGTGTCTGAGAGAGAAAGGCTTTTAAGGGCCTGCATGTGTGAGTGTGTGTGAGAAAGTGACAGTTGAGAGAGACGGAATGTTCGTGAATTTGAAATTTTCAATGTAAGTCAATGGGACTTTTTTGGCCGCTTTTTCGTCCGCTGTGCGAACATCGTTGGTCCGATCGCTTAGAAAAGTCATAGCACACCTGTCCTCAATGAGCCGGTCGATTTGACACCTCATTCATGGGTCTAGGACAAAAACTGCGGGAGGAGTAGCGCGCAGAAAAAAAGTGGAAGAAGAAGAATAATAAGTATGCAGAAGATTAAGAATGGAGCTTTGCCTTTGGCAAGCACCATTAACTAGAATGTACATTTCCTGAAGAAAATGTGAATGGTGCTTGCAGTGGCAAAATTCGGCACCGGTTGCTAGGGTGCTGTAATTGGTTGCTAGGGCGTGGCTATGAAGTTGCTGTGTCACTACTTATTGGCTGGCCGAATCAAAAGAGCCCAGCCCCAAGTCTCTATGACCTTCTGATCCAAAGTTATGATCTCACAGATTTTGACTCAATGTTAAGTCTATGGGAGTTTTTTCAGCCATTTTTTTCGTACGCTGTGTGAACATCGTACACCCGATCGCTTAGAAAAGTCATAGCACACCTCTCCTCAATAAGCCGGTCGATTTGACACCTCATTCGTGGGTCTACGGCAAACAGTGCGGGACGAGTTACGCGCCAAAGTTTTGTTTAGGTGAATAGTAATTACAATACTAGAATGTACATTTCCTGAAGAAAATGTGAATGGTGCTTGCAGTGGCAAAATTCGCCACTCGGTTGCTAGGGTGCTGTAATTGGTTGCTAGGGCGTGGCCATGAAGTCACTACTTATTGGCGGCTTGATAGGCCGTGTCAAAAGAGCCCAGCCCCAAGTCTCTATGACCTTCTATACCAAAGATATGATCTCACAGATTTGGCCCCCATGTTAAGTCTATGGGACTTTTTTCAGCCTTTTTTTCGCACGCTGTGCGAACATCGTACAAACAATCGCTTAGAAAAGTCATAGCACACCTCTCCTCAATATGCCGGTCGATTTGACACCTCATTCGTGGGTCTATGACAAACGGTGCGGGATGAGTTACGCGCCAAAGTTATGTTCAGGTGAATAGTAATTACAATACTAGAATGTACATTTCCTGAAGAAAATGTGAATGGTGCTTGCAGTGGCAAAATCGCCACTCTGTTGCTAGGCGGTTGCTAAGGAACTTGGGGTGGTTGCTAAGGTGTTGCTAGGCGGTTGCTAAGGTACTTGGGGTGGTTGCTAAGGTGTTGCTAGGCAGTTGTTAAGGTACCTGGAGTGGTCACTACTGTGTTGCTAGGCGGTTGCTAGGGTGTTCTGGGCGGTTGCTATGGTAACCAGGGTGGTTGCTATGGTGTCACTAGGTGGTTGGTAGTTGGCACAGATAGTTACTATGGAGTTTCTATAGAGTTCTTAGCATGTTCTCAGCCCACTTTAGCACTTAGCTAATCACTATTAGCATGTAGCTATTAACTGCTAGCATGTGTAGCATGTTGCAAGTACAGTTTGCTAGCATGAGTCAAAAAAGCCAACCCCCATGTCTCTACGATGTTCTGATGCAGAGATATAGGCATCGCTAAATGGTTGCTAGGGTACTCTGTTTGGTTGCTAGGGAGTGGCTTGGCAGTGGCTTGCCAATGATGATACTCCAAAGGCTGCTTGACAATATAAACCAACCCCCATGTCTTTATGATGTTCTGATGCAGAGATATGGATCTTGAAAAACGGTTGCTAGGGTAATCTGGTTGGTTGCTAGGGAGTGGCCTGGTAGCTACCAATGTTGATACTCCAAAGGCTGCTTGACAATATAAACCAACCCCCATGTCTTTACGATGTTCTGATGCAGAGATATAGATCTTGCTAAACGGTTGCTAGGGTACTCTGTTTGGTTGCTAGGGAGTGGCTTGGCAGCTGCCAGTAATGATAAACCAAAGGCTGCTTGCCAGTATGAATGCTATAAACCAACCCCCATTCCTCTATGATGTTCAGATTTGAAGATATCCCCTCTATGCTTTGGGTTGCTAGGGTGCTCTGAATGGTTGCTAGGGCGTGGCTATGATGTCTTGAAGGTGATTCGTGATTGGCCGTTTGCTGCCCCGAGTCAAATGAGCCCACCCTCATGTTTCTATGACACTCCTATCCAAAGATATTCATTTGATCTTTTTCAATGGAAGTCTATGGAACTTGTTGCTATGGTGCTCTATATGGTTGCTAGGGCGTGGCTTGATAGCTTCACAATGATCCTGAGAGACTGATTGGTTGCCTGAGTAATATGAGCCCACCCCCTTGTCTCTATGACATTGTGATCCAGAGTTATGTTCAATACAAAATCCCTATGTAATTTCCCATAGTAGGAAAAACACAGTACTTCCTGGTTCATGGGCACGGCTTCACCATAGTATGTCTATGGGGCAACTTTGGGCAGCTCTTGCGCCCCAGGGGTACAACTTACACCCCATTTTGAGGTATGGTCTGAGAGAGCCTATCAGGCTCTTCAAACCTGGTAACCCACATGTTTCTATGAAATTCTCGTTAGGAGCTATTACTCGTCAAAGTTTGTCCCAATGCAAAGTCTATGGGATTTTTTTCGCTACTTTTTCGCCCGCCGGACGAACATCGTACACCCGATCGCTTATAAAAGTCATAGCACACCTCTCCTCAATGAGCCGGTCGATTTGACACCTCATTCATGGGTCTAGGACAAAAACTGCGGGAGGAGTAGCGCGCAGAAAAAAAAGTGGAAGAAAATGAGTGTCTGTGTCTGAGAGAGAAAGGCTTCTAAGGGCCTGCGTGTGTGAGTGTGTGTGAGAAAGTGACAGTTGAAATTCAAATTTCTGAAGATTCCGCCATTGAAAGTCAATGGGACTTTTTTGGCCGCTTTTTCGCCCCCTGTGCGAACATCGTTGGTCCGATCGCTTAAAAAAAAAATAGCACACCTCTCCTCAATAAGCCGGTCGATTTGACACCTCATTCATGGGTCTAGGACAAACGCTGCGGGAGAAATAGCGCGCAGAAATAAAAGTGGAAGAAAATGAGTGTCTGTGTCTGAGAGACAAAGGCTTCTAAGGGCCTGCGTGTGTGAGTGTGTGTGAGAAAGTGACAGTTGAGAGAGACGGAATGTTCGTGAATTTGAATTTTTCAATGTAAGTCAATGGGACTTTTTTGGCCGCTTTTTCGTCCGCTGTGCGAACATCGTTGGTCCGATCGCTTATAAAAGTCATAGCACACCTCTCCTCAATGAGCCGGTCGATTTGACACCTCATTCATGAGTCTAGGACAAAAACTGCGGGAGGAGTAGCGCGCCAAACTTTTGTGTGGAATAATAATAATAATAATAATAATAATAATAAGTATGCAGAAGATTAAGAATGGAGCTTTGCCTTTGGCAAGCACCATTAACTAGAATGTACATTTCCTGAAGAAAATGTGAATGGTGCTTGCAGTGGCAAAATTCGGCACCCGGTTGCTAGGGTGCTGTAATTGGTTGCTATGGCATGGCGACGAACTACTTATTAGCTGCTTGATAGGCCGAATCAAAAGAGCCCAGCCCCAAGTCTCTATGACCTTCTAAACCAAAGAAATGATCTCACAGATTTGGCCCCCATGTTAAGTCTATGGGAGTTTTTCAGCTGTTTTTTTCGTACGCTGTGCGAACATCGTACACCTGATCGCTTAGAAAAGTCATAGCACACCTCTCCTCAATAAGCCGGTCGATTTGACACCTCATTCGTGGGTCTACAACAAACGGTGCGGGATGAGTTACGCGCCAAAGTTTTGTTCAGGTGAATAGTAATTACAATACTAGAATGTACATTTCCTGAAGAAAATGTGAATGGTGCTTGCAGTGGCAAAATCGCCACTCGGTTGCTAGGCGGTTGCTAGGGTGTTCTGGGTGGTTGCTAGGCGGTTGCTATGGTAACCTGGGTGGTTGCTAGGGTGTTGCTAGGCAGTTGCTAAGGTACTTGGGGTGGTTGCTAAGGTGTTGCTAAACGGTTGCTAGGGTGTTCTGGGTGGTTGCTAGGCGATTGCTATGGTAACCTGGGTGGTTGCTAAGGTGTTGATAGGCGGTTGCTAGGGTGTTCTGGGTGGTTGCTAGGCGGTTGCTATGGTAACCTGGGTGGTTGCTAGGGTGTTCTGGGTGGTTGCTAGGCGGTTGCTATGGTAACCTGGGTGGTTGCTAGGCGGTTGCTAAGGTACTTGGGGTGGTTGCTAAGGTGTTGCTAGGCGGTTGCTAGGATGTTCTGGGTGGTTGCTAGGCGGTTGCTATGGTAACCAGGGTGGTTGCTAGGGTGTTGCTAGGCAGTTGCTAAGGTACTTGGGGTGGTTGCTAAGGCGTTGCTAGGCGGTTGCTATGGTGTTCTGGGTGGTTGCTATGCGGTTGCTATGGTAACCAGGGTGGTTGCTAGGGTGTTGCTAGGCAGTTGCTAAGGTACTTGGGGTGGTTGCTAAGGTGTTGCTAGGCGGTTGCTAGGGTGTTCTGGGTGGTTGCTAGGCGGTTGCTAGGGTGTTCTGGGTGGTTGCTAGGCGGTTGCTAGGCGGTTGCTATGGTAACCAGGGTGGTTGCTAGGCAGTTGCTAAGGTACTTGGGGTGGTTGCTAAGGTGTTGCTAGGCGGTTGCTAGGGTGTTCTGGGTGGTTGCTAGGCGGTTGCTATGGTAACCTGGGTGGTTGCTAAGGTGTTGCTAGGCAGTTGTTAAGGTACCTGGAGTGGTCACTATGGTGTTGCTAGGCGGTTGCTAGGGTGTTCTGGGCGGTTGCTATGGTAACCTGGGTGGATGCTATGGTGTTACTAGGTGGTTGGTAGTTGGCACAGATAGTTACTATGGAGTTTCTATAGAGTTCTTAGCATGTTCTCATCCCACTTTAGCACTTAGCTAATCACTATTAGCATGTAGCTATTAACTGCTAGCATGTGTAGCATGTTGCAAGTACAGTTTGCTAGCATGAGTCAAAAAAGCCAACCCCCATGTCTCTATGATGTTCTGATGCAGAGATATAGGCATCGCTAAATGGTTGCTAGGGTACTCTGTTTGGTTGCTAGGGAGTGGCTTGGCAGTTGCCAATGATGATACTCCAAAGGCTGCTTGACAACATAAACCAACCCCCATGTCTTTATGATGTTCTGATGCAGAGATATGGATCTTGAAAAACGGTTGCTAGGGTAATCCGGTTGGTTGCTAGGGAGTGGCCTGGCAGCTACCAATGATGATACTCCAAAGGCTGCTTGACAATATAAACCAACCGCCATGTCTCTATGATGCTCTGATGCAGAGATATAGATCTTGCTAAACGGTTGCTAGGGTACTCTGTTTGGTTGCTAAGGAGTGGCTTGGCAGCTACCAATGATGATACTCCAAAGGCTGCTTGACAATATAAACCAACCCCCATGTCTTTACGATGTTCTGATGCAGAGATATACATCTTGAAAAACGGTTGCTAGGGTACTCTGTTTGGTTGCTAGGGAGTGGCTTGGCAGCTGCCAGTAATGATAAACCAAAGGCTGCTTGCCAGTATGAATGATATAAACCAACCCCCATGCCTCTATGATATTCAGATTTGAAGATATCTGCCTATGCTTTGGGTTGCTAGGGTGCTCTAAATGGTTGCTAAGGCGTGGCTATGATGTCTTTAAGGTGATTTGTGATTGGCGGTTTGCTGCCTCGAGTCAAATGAGCCCATCCTCATGTTTGTATGACACTTCTATCCAAAGATATTCATTTGATCTTTTTCAATGGAAGTCTATGAAGCTTGTTACTAAAGTGCTCTATATGGTTGCTAGGGCGTGGCTTGATATCTTCAAAGGTATCCTGAGAGACTGATTGGTTGCCTGAGTAAAATGAGACCACCCCCTTGTCTCTATGACATTGTGATCCAGAGTTATGACTTGTCAAAGTTCGTTCCAATGTTAAGTCTATGGGATTTTTTTCGCTACTTTTTCGCCCGCCGGACGAACATCGTACACCCGATCGCTTATAAAAGTCATAGCACACCTCTCCTCAATGAGCCGGTCGATTTGACACCTCATTCATGGGTCTAGGACAAAAACTGCGGGAGGAGTAGCGCGCCAAACTTTTGTGTGGAATAATAATAATAATAACTAGAATGTACATTTCCTGAAGAAAATGTGAATGGTGCTTGCAGTGGCAAAATTCGGCACCGGTTGCTAGGGTGCTGTAATTGGTTGCTAGGGTGTGGCTATGAAGTTGCTGTGTCACTACTTATTGGCTGGCCGAATCAATAGAGCCCAGCCCCAAGTCTCTATGACCTTCTGATCCAAAGATATGATCTCACAGATTTTGACTCAATGTTAAGTCTATGGGAGATTTTTCAGCCGTTTTTTCGTACGCTGTGTGAACATCGTACACCCAATCGCTTAGAAAAGTCATAGCACACCTCTCCTCAATAAGCCGGTCGATTTGACACCTCATTCATGGGTCTACGACAAACGGTGCGGGACGAGTTACGCGCCAAAGTTTTGTTCAGGTGAATAGTAATTACAATACTAGAATGTACATTTCCTGAAGAAAATGTGAATGGTGCTTGCAGTGGCAAAATTCGCCGCTCGGTTGCTAGGGTGCTGTAATTGGTTGCTAGGGCGTGGGCATGAAGTCACTACTTATTGGCGGCTTGATAAGCCGAATAAAAAGAGCCCAGCCCCAAGTCTCTATGACCTTCTAAACCAAAGATATGATCTCACAGATTTGGCCCCCATGTTAAGTCTATGGGAGTTTTTTCAGCCGTTTTTTCGTACGCTGTGCGAACATCGTACACCCGATCGCTTAGAAAAGTCATAGCACACCTCTCCTCAATAAGCCGGTCGATTTGACACCTCATTCGTGGGTCTACAACAAACGGTGCGGGACGAGTTACACGCCAAAGTTTTGTTCAGGTGAATAGTAATTACAATACTAGAATGTACATTTCCTGAAGAAAATGTGAATGGTGCTTGCAGTGGCAAAACTCGGCACTCTTGATTAGCATGATGTTAGCATGATGCTAACACCCTTAGCATACTGTTAGGATGTGTTTACCAAGATGCTAATCATGTTAGCATAATGCTAGCAACATGCTAACATGATTAGCATTTTGCTAGCATGATGCTAACACCCGTAGCATACTGCTAAAATGTTTTTAGCAAGATGCTAATCATGTTAGCATAATGCTAGCAACATGCTAACATGATTAGCATGTTGCTACCATGATGTTAACACCCGTAGCATACTGTTAACATGTTTTTAGCAAGATGCTAATCATGTTAGCATAATGTTAACAACATGCTAACATGATTAGCATGTTTGCTAACATGATTAGCATGCTACTATCATCAAGCTAACACATTTTCACTAGTTTGTGTCATGTTTAAACCCTAAGCTAATCACTATTAGCATGTAGCTATTCGCTGCTAGCATGTGTATCATGTTGGAAGTCCAGATTGCTAGCATGAGTCAAAAGAGCCAACCGCCATGTCTCTACGATGCTCTGATGCAGAGATATAGGTCTTGCTAAACGGTTGCTAGGGTACTCTGTTTGGTTGCTAGGGAGTGGCTTGGCAGCTGCCAATGATGATACTCCAAAGGCTGCTTGACAATATAAACCAACCCCCATGTCTGTACGATGTTCTGATGCAGAGATATACATCTTGAAAAACGGTTGCTAGGGTACTCTGTTTGGTTGTTAGGGAGTGGCTTGGCAGCTGCCAATGATGATACATCAAAGGCTGCTTGCCAGTATGAATGATATAAACCAACCCCCATGCCTGTATGATATTCAGATTTGAAGATATCCCTCTATGCTTTGGGTTGCTAGGGTGCTCTAAATGGTTGCTAGGGCGTGGCTATGAAGTGTTGAAGGTGATTCGTGATTGGCCGTTTGCTGCCCCGAGTCAAATGAGCCCACCCTCATGTTTCTATGACACTCCTATCCAAAGATATTCATTTGATCTTTTTCAATGGAAGTCTATGGAACTTGTTGCTATGGTGCTCTATATGGTTGCTAGGGCGTGGCTTGATAGCTTCACAATGATCCTGAGAGACTGATTGGTTGCCTGAGTAAAATGAGCCCACCCCCTTGTCTCTAAGACATTGTGATCCAGAGTTATGTTCAATACAAAATCCCTATGTAATTTCCCATAGTAGGAAAAACACAGTACTTCCTGGTTCATGGGCACGGCTTCACCATAGTATGTCTATGGGGCAACTTTGGGCAGCTCTTGCGCCCCAGGGGTACAACTTACACCCCATTTTGAGATATGGTCTGACAGAGCCTGTCAGCCCCTTCAAACGTAGTAACCCACATGTTTCTATGAAATCCTCATTAGGAGCTATGACTCGTCAAATATTATCACAATGTTAAGTCTATGGGATTTTTCGCCCGATTTTTCGCCCACTGGACGAACATCGTACACCCGAT
>VTFQ01000008.1:28592938-28735013 GCA_036281575.1 Ancherythroculter nigrocauda | reverse complement strand
TTTTGCCACTGCAAGCACCATTCACATTTTCTTCAGGAAATGTACATTCTAGTATTGTAATTACTATTCACCTGAACAAAACTTTGGTGCGTAACTCGTCCCGCACCGTTTGTCGTAGACCCACGAATGAGGTTCAAATCGACCGGCTTATTGAGGAGAGGTGTGCTATGACTTTTCTAAGCGATCAGGTGTACGATGTTCGCACAGCGTACGAAAAACGGCTGAAAAAACTCCCATAGACTTAACATGGGGACCAAATCTGTGAGATCATATCTTTGGATCAGAAGATCATAGAGACTTGGGGCTGGGCTCTTTTGACTCAGCCATCCAATAAGTAGTGACACAGCAACTTCATAGCCACGCCCTAGCAACCAATTACAGCACCCTAGCAACCGGGTGCTGAATTTTGCCACTGCAAGCACCATTCACATTTTCTTCAGGAAATGTACATTCTAGTTATTATTATTATTATTATATTATTCCACACAAAAGTTTGGCGCGCTACTCCCCCGCAGTTTTTGTCCTAGACCCATGAATGAGGTGTCAAATCGACCGGCCCATTGAGGAGAGGTGTGCTATGACTTTTATAAGCGATCGGGTGTACGATGTTCGTCCAGTGGGCGAAAAATCGGGCGAAAAATCCCATAGACTTAACATTGTGATAATATTTGACGAGTCATAGCTCCTAATGAGGATTTCATAGAAACATGTGGGTTACTACGTTTGAAGGGGCTGACAGGCTCTGTCAGACCATATCTCAAAATGGGGTGTAAGTTGTACCCCTGGGGCGCAAGAGCTGCCCAAAGTTGCCCCATAGACATACTATGGTGAAGCCGTGCCCATGAACCAGGAAGTACTGTGTTTTTCCTACTATGGGAAATTACATAGGGATTTTGTATTGAACATAACTCTGGATTACAATGTCATAGAGACAAGGGGGTGGGCTCATTTTACTCAAACAACCAATCAGTCTCTCAGGATCATTGTGAAACTATCAAGCCACGCCCTAGCAACCATATAGAGCACCTTAGTAACAAGCTCCATAGACTTCCATTGAAAAAGATCAAATTAATATCTTTGGATAGGAGTGTCATACAAACATGAGGGTGGGCTCATTTGACTCGAGGCAGCAAACCGCCAATCACAAATCACCTTAAAGTCATCATAGCCACGCCTTAGCAACCATTTAGAGCACCCTAGCAACCCAAAGCATAGGCAGATATCTTCAAATCTGAATATCATAGAGGCATGGGGGTTGGTTTATATCATTCATACTGGCAAGCAGCCTTTGGTTTATCATTACTGGCAGCTGCCAAGCCACTCCCTAGCAACCAAACAGAGTACCCTAGCAACCGTTTTGCAACATCTATATCTCTGCATCAGAACATCGTAAAGACATGGGTGTTGGTTTATATTGTCAAGCAGCCTTTGGAGTATCATCATTGGTAGCTGCCAAGCCACTCCCTAGCAACCAAACAGAGTACCCTAGCAACGATTTAGCAAGATCTATATCTCTGCATCAGAGCATCATAGAGACATGGCGGTTGGCTCTTTTGACTCATGCTAGCAAACTGGACTTCCAACATGCTACACATGCTAGCAGTGAATAGCTACATGCTAATAGTGATTAGCTTAGTGTTTAAACATGACACAAACTAGTAAAAATGTGTTAGCATCATGCTGGTAGCATGCTAATTGTGTTAGCATCATGGTAGTAGCATGCTAATCATGTTAGCATCATGCTAGCAAACATGCTAATCATGTTAGCATCTTGTTAAAAACATGCTAGCAACATGGTAATCATGCTAGCATCATGCTAGCATTATGCTAATCATGTTAGCATGTTGCTAGCATAATGCTAACATGATTAGCATCTTGTTAAAATCATGCTAGCAACATGGTAATCATGTTAGCATCATGCTAGCATTATGCTAATCATGTTAGCATGTTGCTAGCGTTATGCTAACATGATTAGCATCTTGTTAAAATCATGCTAGCAACATGGTAATCATGCTAGCATCATGCTAGCATTATGCTAATCATGTAAGCATGTTGCTAGCATTATGCTAACATGATTAGCATCTTGTTAAAATAATGCTAGCAACATGGTAATCATGCTAGCATAATGCTAGCATTATGCTAATCATGTTAGCATGTTGCTAGCATTATGCTAACATGATTAGCACCTTGTTTAAAACATGTTAGCAGCATGCTAAGGGTGTTAGCATCATGCTAACAACATGCTAATCATGTTAGCATGTTGCTAGCATTATGCTAACATGATTAGCATCTTGTTAAAAACATCCTAGCAGGATGCTACGGGTGTTAGCATCATGCTAGTAACATGCTAATCATGTAAGCATGTTGCTCGCATTATGCTAACATGATTAGCATCTTGCTGAAAACATCCTAGCAGTATGCTAATGGTGTTAGCATCATGCTAGCATCATGCTAATCAAGAGTGCCGAATTTTGCCACTGCAAGCACCATTCACATTTTCTTCAGGAAATGTACATTCTAGTATTGTAATTACTATTCACCTGAACAAAACTTTGGCGCGTAACTCATCCCGCACCGTTTGTTGTAGACCCACGAATGAGGTGTCAAATCGACCGGCTTATTGAGGAGAGGTGTGCTATGACTTTTCTAAGCAATCAGGTGTACGATGTTCGCACAGCGTACGAAAAAAAGCTGAAAAACTCCCATAGACTTAACATGGGGGCCAAATCTGTGAGATCATATCTTTGGTTTAGAAGGTCATAGAGACTTGGGGCTGGGCTCTTTTGACTCGGCCTATCAAGCTGCCAATAAGTAGTGACTTCATGGCCACCCTAGCAACCAATTACAGCACCCTAGCAACCGGGTGCCGAATTTTGCCACTGCAAGCACCATTCACATTTTCTTCAGGAAATGTACATTCTAGTATTGTAATTACTATTCACCTAGACAAAAATTTGGCGCGTAACTCATCCCGCACCGTTTGTCGTAGACCCACGAATGAGGTGTCAAATCGGCCGGCTTATTGAGGAGAGGTGTGCTATGACTTTTCTAAGTGATCGGGTGTACGATGTTCGCACAGCGGACGAAAAATCGTCTGAAAAATGTCCCATAGACTTAACATGGGGACCAAATCTGTGAGATCATATCTTTGGTTTAGAAGGTCGTAGAGACTTGGGGCTGGGCTCTTTTGACTCGGCCTATCAAGCCGCCAATAAGTAGTGACTTCATGGCCACGCCCTAGCAACCAATTACAGCACCCTAGCAACCGAGTGGCGAATTTTGCCACTGCAAGCACCATTCACATTTTCTTCAGGAAATGTACATTCTAGTTAATGGTGCTTGCCAAAGGCAAAGCTCCATTCTTAATCTTCTGCATACTTATTATTAATGGTGCTTGCCTCTGGCAAAGCTCCATTCTTATTCTCCTGCATACTATTATTTCTTCTTCTTTCTTCTTCTTCTTCTCTTTTTCTGCGCGCTACTCCTCCCGCAGCGTTTGTCCTAGACCCATGAATGAGGTGTCAAATCGACCGGCTCATTGAGGAGAGGTGTGCTATGACTTTTATAAGCGATCGGACCAACGATGTTCGCACAGCGGACGAAAAAGCGGCCAAAAAAGTCCCATTGACTTACATTGAAAAATTCAAATTCACGAACATTCCGTCTCTCTCAACTGTCACTTTCTCACACACACTCACACACGCAGGCCCTTAGAAGCCTTTGTCTCTCAGACACAGACACTCATTTTCTTCCACTTTTATTTCTGCGCGCTATTTCTCCCGCAGCGTTTGTCCTAGACCCATGAATGAGGTGTCAAATCGACCGGCTTATTGAGGAGAGGTGTGCTATTTTTTTTTTAAGCGATCGGACCAACGATGTTCGCACAGGGGGCGAAAAAGCGGCCAAAAAAGTCCCATTGACTTTCAATGGCGGAATCTTCAGAAATTTGAATTTCAACTGTCACTTTCTCACACACACTCACACACGCAGGCCCTTAGAAGCCTTTCTCTCTCAGACACAGACACTCATTTTCTTCCACTTTTTTTTCTGCGCGCTACTCCTCCCGCAGTTTTTGTCCTAGACCCATGAATGAGGTGTCAAATCGACCGGCTCATTGAGGAGAGGTGTGCTATGACTTTTATAAGCGATCGGGTGTACGATGTTCGTCCGGCGGGCGAAAAAGTAGCGAAAAAAATCCCATAGACTTTGCATTGGGACAAACTTTGACGAGTAATAGCTCCTAACGAGAATTTCATAGAAACATGTGGGTTACCAGGTTTGAAGAGCCTGATAGGCTCTCTCAGACCATACCTCAAAATGGGGTGTAAGTTGTACCCCTGGGGCGCAAGAGCTGCCCAAAGTTGCCCCATAGACATACTATGGTGAAGCCGTGCCCATGAACCAGGAAGTACTGTGTTTTTCCTACTATGGGAAATTACATAGGGATTTTGTATTGAACATAACTCTGGATCACAATGTCATAGAGACAAGGGGGTGGGCTCATATTACTCAGGCAACCAATCAGTCTCTCAGGATCATTGTGAAGCTATCAAGCCACGCCCTAGCAACCATATAGAGCACCATAGCAACAAGTTCCATAGACTTCCATTGAAAAAGATCAAATGAATATCTTTGGATAGGAGTGTCATAGAAACATGAGGGTGGGCTCATTTGACTCGGGGCAGCAAACGGCCAATCACGAATCACCTTCAAGACATCATAGCCACGCCCTAGCAACCATTCAGAGCACCCTAGCAACCCAAAGCATAGAGGGGATATCTTCAAATCTGAACATCATAGAGGAATGGGGGTTGGTTTATAGCATTCATACTGGCAAGCAGCCTTTGGTTTATCATTACTGGCAGCTGCCAAGCCACTCCCTAGCAACCAAACAGAGTACCCTAGCAACCGTTTAGCAAGATCTATATCTCTGCATCAGAACATCGTAAAGACATGGGGGTTGGTTTATATTGTCAAGCAGCCTTTGGAGTATCATCATTGGTAGCTACCAGGCCACTCCCTAGCAACCAACCAGATTACCCTAGCAACCGTTTTTCAAGATCCATATCTCTGCATCAGAACATCATAAAGACATGGGGGTTGGTTTATATTGTCAAGCAGCCTTTGGAGTATCATCATTGGCAACTGCCAAGCCACTCCCTAGCAACCAAACAGAGTACCCTAGCAACCATTTAGCGATGCCTATATCTCTGCATCAGAACATCGTAGAGACATGGGGGTTGGCTTTTTTGACTCATGCTAGCAAACTGTACTTGCAACATGCTACACATGCTAGCAGTTAATAGCTACATGCTAATAGTGATTAGCTAAGTGCTAAAGTGGGCTGAGAACATGCTAAGAACTCTATAGAAACTCCATAGTAACTATCTGTGCCAACTACCAACCACCTAGTAACACCATAGCAACCACCCTGGTTACCATAGCAACCGCCCAGAACACCCTAGCAACCGCCTAGCAACACAGTAGTGACCACTCCAGGTACCTTAACAACTGCCTAGCAACACCTTAGCAACCACCCCAAGTACCTTAGCAACCGCCTAGCAACACCTTAGCAACCACCCCAAGTACCTTAGCAACCGCCTAGCAACCGAGTGGCGATTTTGCCACTGCAAGCACCATTCACATTTTCTTCAGGAAATGTACATTCTAGTTAATGGTGCTTGCCAAAGGCAAAGCTCCATTCTTACTTTCTGCATACTTTATTATTATATTATTATTATTATTATTATATTACCACACAAAAGTTTGGCGCGCTACTCCTCCCGCAGTTTTTGTCCTAGACCCATGAATGAGGTGTCAAATCGACCGGCCTTGAGGAGAGGTGTGCTATGACTTTTATAAGCGATCGGTGTACGATGTTCGTCCGGGCGAAAATCGGCGAAAAAATCCCATAGACTTAACATTGTGATGATATTTGACGAGTCATAGCTCCTAATGAGGATTTCATAGAAACATGTGGGTTACTACGTTTGAAGGGGCTGACAGGCTCTGTCAGACCATATCTCAAAATGGGGTGTAAGTTGTACCCCTGGGGCGCAAGAGCTGCCCAAAGTTGCCCCATAGACATACTATGGTGAAGCCGTGCCCATGAACCAGGAAGTACTGTGTTTTTCCTACTATGGGAAATTACATAGGGATTTTGTATTGAACATAACTCTGGATTACAATGTCATAGAGACAAGGGGGTGGGCTCATTTTACTCAACAACCAATCAGTCTCTCAGGATCATTGTGAAACTATCAAGCCACGCCCTAGCAACCATATAGAGCACCTAGTAACAAGCTCCATAGACTTCCATTGAAAAAGATCAAATGAAATCTTTGGATAGGAGTGTCATACAAACATGAGGGTGGGCTCATTTGACTCGAGGCAGCAAACCGCCAATCACAAATCACCTTAAAGACATCATAGCCACGCCTTAGCAACCATTTAGAGCACCCTAGCAACCCAAAGCATAGGCAGATATCTTCAAATCTGAATATCATAGAGGCATGGGGGTTGGTTTATATCATTCATACTGGCAAGCAGCCTTTGGTTATCATTACTGGCAGCTGCCAAGCCACTCCCTAGCAACCAAACAGAGTACCCTAGCAACCGTTTTGCAAGATCTATATCTCTGCATCAGAACATCGTAAGACATGGGGTTGGTTTAATTGTCAAGCAGCCTTTGGAGTATCATCATTGGTAGCTGCCAAGCCACTCCCTAGCAACCAAACAGAGTACCCTAGCAACGTTTAGCAAGATCTATATCTCTGCATCAGAGCATCATAGAGACATGGCGGTTGGCTCTTTTGACTCATGCTAGCAAACTGGACTTCCAACATGCTACACATGCTAGCAGTGAATAGCTACATGCTAATAGTGATTAGCTTAGTGTTTAAACATGACACAAACTAGTAAAAATGTGTTAGCATCATGCTGTAGCATGCTAATTGTGTTAGCATCATGGTAGTAGCATGCTAATCATGTTAGCATCATGCTAGCAAACATGCTAATCATGTTAGCATCTTGTTAAAAACATGCTAGCAACATGGTAATCATGCTAGCATCATGCTAGCATTATGCTAATCATGTTAGCATGTTGCTAGCATATGCTAACATGATTAGCATCTTGTTAAAATCATGCTAGCAACATGGTAATCATGTTAGCATCATGCTAGCATTATGCTAATCATGTTAGCATGTTGCTAGCGTTATGCTAACATGATTAGCATCTTGTTAAAATCATGCTAGCACATGGTAATCATGCTAGCATCATGCTAGCATTATGCTAATCATGTTAGCATGTTGCTAGCATTATGCTAACATGATTAGCATCTTGTTAAAATAATGCTAGCAACATGGTACATGCTAGCATAATGCTAGCATTATGCTAATCATGTTAGCATGTTGCTAGCATTATGCTAACATGATTAGCACTTTGTTTAAAACATGTAGCAGCATGCTAAGGGTGTTAGCATCATGCTAACAACATGCTAATCATGTTAGCATGTTGCTAGCATTATGCTAACATGATTAGCATCTTGTTAAAAACATCCTAGCAGGATGCTACGGGTGTTAGCATCATGCTAGTAACATGCTAATCATGTAAGCATGTTGCTCGCATTATGCTAACATGATTAGCATCTTGCTGAAAACATCCTAGCAGTATGCTAATGGTGTTAGCATCATGCTAGCATCATGCTAATCAAGAGTGCCGAATTTTTCCACTGCAAGCACCATTCACATTTTCTTCAGGAAATGTACATTCTAGTATTGTAATTACTATTCACCTGAACAAAACTTTGGTACGTAACTCGTCCCGCACCGTTTGTCGTAGACCCACGAATGAGGTGTCAAATCGACCGGCTTATTGAGGAGAGGTGTGCTATGACTTTTCTAAGCGATTGGGTGTACGATTTTCGCACAGCATACGATAAAACGGCTGAAAAACTCCCATAGACTTAACATGGGGGCCAAATCTGTGAGATCATATCTTTGGTTTAGAAGGTCATAGAGACTTGCGGCTGGGCTCTTTTGATTCAGCCTGCCAATAAGTATTGACACAGCATCTTCATAGCCACGCCCTAGCAACCAATTACAGCACCCTAGCAACCGGTGCCGAATTTTGCCACTGCAAGCACCATTCACATTTTCTTCAGGAAATGTACATTCTAGTTATTATTATTATTATATTCCACACAAAAGTTTGGCGCGCTACTCCCTCCCGCAGTTTTTGTCCTAGACCCATGAATGAGGTGTCAAATCGACCGGCTTATTGAGGAGAGGTGTGCTATGACTTTTATAAGCGATTGAGTGTACGATGTTCGTCCGGCGGGCGAAAAAGTAGCGAAAAAAATCCCATAGACTTTGCATTGTGACAAACTTTGACGAGTCATAGCTCCTAACGAGAATTTCGTAGAAACATGTGGGTCACCACGATTGAAGGGGCTGACAGGCTCTGTCAGACCATAGCTCAAAATGGGGTGTAAGTTGTACCCCTGGGGCACAAGAGCTGCCCAAAGTTGCCCCATAGACATACTATGGTGAAGCCGTGCCCATGAACCAGGAAGTACTGTGTTTTTCCTACTATGGGAAATTACATAGGGATTTTGTATTGAACATAACTCTGGATCACAATGACATAGAGACAAGGGGGTGGGCTCATTTTACTCAGGCAACCATCAGTCTCTCAGGATCATTGTGAAGCTATCAAGGCACGCCCTAGCAACCATATAGAGCACCATAGCAACAAGATCCATAGACTTCCATTGAAAAAAGTCAAAGGAATATCTTTGGATAAAAGTGTCGTACAAACAAGAGGGTGGGCTCATTTGACTCGAGGCAGCAAACCGCCAATCACAAATCACCTTAAAGACATCATAGCCACGCCTTAGCAACCATATAGAGCACCCTAGCAACCCAAAGCATAGGCAGATATCTTCAAATCTGAATATCATACAGGCATGGGGGTTGGTTTATATCATTCATACTGGCAAGCAGCCTTTGGTGTATCATCATTGGTAGCTGCCAAGCCACTCCTTAGCAACCAAACAGAGTACCCTAGCAACCATTTTGCAAGATCTATATCTCTGCATCAGAACATCGTACAGACATGGGGGTTGGTTTATATGTCAAGCCCTTTGGAGTATCATCATTGGCAGCTGCCAAGCCACTCCCTAGCAACCAAACAGAGTACCCTAGCAACCGTTTTGCAACACCTATATCTCTGCATCAGAACATTATAGAGACATGGCGGTTGGCTCTTTTGACTCATGCTAGCAAACTGGACTTCCAACATGCTACACATGCTAGCAGTGAATAGCTACATGCTAATAGTGATTAGCTTAAGGTTTAAACATGACACAAACTAGTAAAAATGTGTTAGAATAATGCTAGTGGCATGTTAATTGTGTTAGCATTATGCTAGTAGCATGCTAATCATGTTAGCATCATGCTAGCAAACATGCTAATCATGTTAGCATCTTGTTAAAAACATGCTAACAACATGGTAATCATGCTAGCATCATGCTAGCATTATGCTAATGATGTTAGCATGTTGCTAGCATTATGCTAACATGATTAGCATCTTGTTAAAATCATGCTAGCAAAATGGTAATCATGCTAGCATCATGCTAGCATTATGCTAATCATGTTAGCATGTTTGCTAGCATTATGCTAACATGATTAGCATCTTGTTTAAAACATGCTAGCAGCATGCTAAGGGTGTTAGCATCATGCTAGCAAACATGCTAATCATGTTAGCATGTTGCTAACATAATGCTAACATGATTAGCATCTTGTTAAAATAATGATAGCAACATGGTAATAATGCTAGCAACATGGTAATAATGCTAGCATCATGCTAGCATTATGCTAATCATGTTAGCATGTTGCTATCATTATGCTAACATGACTAGCATTTTGTTTAAAACATGCTAACAGCATGCTTAGGGTGTTAGCATCATGCTAGCAACATGCTAATCATGTTAGCATCTTGCTAAAAACATCCTAGCAGGACGGTAATTATGTTAGCATCATGCTAATCAAGTGCCGAGTTTTGCCACTGCAAGCACCATTCACATTTTCTTCAGGAAATGTACATTCTAGTTATTATTAATGGTGCTTGCCAAAGGCAAAGCTCCATTCTTATTATTGCTCATACTTATTATTATAATTATTTTTCTGGACAAAAGTTTGGCGCGCTACTCCTCCCGCAGTTTTTGTCCTAGACCAATGAATCAGGTGTCAAATCGCTTATTGAGGAGACCTGTGCTATGACTTTTATAAGCGATCGGTGTACGATGTTCGTCCAGCGGGCGAAAAAGTAGCGAAAAAAATCCCATAGACTTTGCATTGCGACAAATTTTGACGAGTCATTGCTCCGAGCGAGAATTTCGTAGAAACATGTGGGTTACCACGTTTGAAGAGGCTGGCAAGCTCTGTCAGACCATACCTCAAAATGGGGTGTAAGTTGTACCCCTGGGGCGCAAGAGCTGCCCAAAGTTGCCCCATAGACATACTATGGTGAAGCCGTGCCCATGAACCAGGAAGTACTGTGTTTTTCCTACTATGGGAAATTACATAGGGATTTTGTATTGAACATAACTCTGGATCACAATGTCTTAGAGACAAGGGGGTGGGCTCATTTTACTCAGGCAACCAATCAGTCTCTCAGGATCATTGTGAAGCTATCAAGCCAGCCCTAGCAACCATATAGAGCACCATAGCAACAAGTTCCATAGACTTCCATTGAAAAAGATCAAATGAATATCTTTGGATAGGAGTGTCATAGAAACATGACGGTGGGCTCATTTGACTCGGGGCAGCAAACGGCCAATCACGAATCACCTTCAACACTTCATAGCCACGCCCTAGCAACCATTTAGAGCACCCTAGCAACCCAAAGCATAGAGGGATATCTTCAAATCTGAATATCATACAGGCATGGGGGTTGGTTTATATCATTCATACTGGCAAGCAGCCTTTGATGTATCATCATTGGCAGCTGCCAAGCCACTCCCTAACAACCAAACAGAGTACCCTAGCAACCGTTTTTCAAGATGTATATCTCTGCATCAGAACATCGTACAGACATGGGGGTTGGTTTATATTGTCAAGCAGCCTTTGGAGTATCATCATTGGCAGCTGCCAAGCCACTCCCTAGCAACCAAACAGAGTACCCTAGCAACCGTTTAGCAAGACCTATATCTCTGCATCAGAGCATCGTAGAGACATGGCGGTTGGCTCTTTTGACTCATGCTAGCAATCTGGACTTCCAACATGATACACATGCTAGCAGCGAATAGCTACATGCTAATAGTGATTAGCTTAGGGTTTAAACATGACACAAACTAGTGAAAATGTGTTAGCTTGATGATAGTAGCATGCTAATCATGTTAGCAAACATGCTAATCATGTTAGCATGTTGTTAACATTATGCTAACATGATTAGCATCTTGCTAAAAACATGTTAACAGTATGCTACGGGTGTTAACATCATGGTAGCAACATGCTAATCATGTTAGCATGTTGCTAGCATTATGCTAACATGATTAGCATCTTGCTAAAAACATTTTAGCAGTATGCTACGGGTGTTGGCATCATGCTAGCAAAATGCTAATCATGTTAGCATGTTGCTAGCATTATGCTAACATGATTAGCATCTTGGTAAACACATCCTAACAGTATGCTAAGGGTGTTAGCATCATGCTAACATCATGCTAATCAAGAGTGCCGAGTTTTGCCACTGCAAGCACCATTCACATTTTCTTCAGGAAATGTACATTCTAGTATTGTAATTACTATTCACCTGAACAAAACTTTGGCGCGTAACTCGTCCCACACCGTTTGTCGTAGACCCACAAATGAGGTGTCAAATCGACCGGCTTATTGAGGAAAGGTGTGCTATGACTTTTCTAAGCGATCGGGTGTACGATGTTCGCACAGCGTACAAAAAAACGGCCAAAAAAGACCCATAGACTTACATTGAAAAATTCAAAATCACGAACATTCCGTCAGTCTCAACTGTCACTTTCTCACACACACACACGCACACCTGAACAAAACTTTGGTGTGTAACTCGTCACGCACCCTTTGTCGTAGACCCACAAATGAGGTGTCAAATCGACCGGCTTATTGAGGAGAGGTGTGCTATGACTTTTCTAAGTGATCGGGTGTAAGATGTTCACACGGTGGACGAAAAAACAGCTGAAAAAAGTCTCATAGACTTAACATTGGGACAAAATCTGTGAGATCATATCTTTGGATCAGAAGGTCATAGAGACTTGGGGCTGGGCTCTGTTGATTCGGCCAGCCAATAAGTAGTGACACAGCAACTTCATAGCCACGCCCTAGCAACCAATTACAGCACCCTAGCAACCGGGGCCGAATTTTGCCACTGCAAGCACCATTCACATTTTCTTCAGGAAATGTACATTCTAGTATTGTAATTACTATTCACCTGAACAAAACTTTGGCGCGTAACTCGTCCCACCGTTTGTCGTAGACCCATGAATGAGGTGTCAAATCGACCAGCTTATTGAGGAGAGGTGTGCTATGACTTTTCTAAGCGATCGGGTGTACGATGTTCGCACAGCGTACGAAAAAACGGCTGAAAAAACTCCCATAGACTTAACATGGGGACCAAATCTGTGAGATCATATCTTTGGTTTAAAAGGTCATAGAGACTTAGGGCTGGGCTCTTTTGACTCGGCCTATCAAGCAGCTAATAAGTCGTTCATAGCCACGCCCTAGCAACCAATTACAGCCCCCTAGCAACCGGGTACCGAATTTTGCCACTGCAAGCACCATTCACATTTTCTTCAGGAAATGTACATTCTAGTTAATGGTGCTTGCCAAAGGCAAAGCTCCATTCTTAATCTTCTGCATACTTATTATTAATGGTGCTTGCCAAAGGCAAAGCTCCATTCTTATTCTCCCGCATACTTATTATTAATGGTGCTTGCCTCTGGCAAAGCTCCATTCTTATTCTCCTGCATACTTATTATTCTTCTTCTTCTTCTTCTTCTTCTTCTTCCACTTTTTTTCTGCGCGCTACTCCTCCCGCAGCGTTTGTCCTAGACCCATGAATGAGGTGTCAAATCGACCAGCTCATTGAGGAGAGGTGTGCTACTTTTATAAGCGATCGGACCAACGATGTTCGCACAGCGGACGAAAAAGCGGCCAAAAAAGTCCCATTGACTTACATTGAAAAATTCAAATTCACGAACATTCCGTCTCTCTCAACTGTCACTTTCTCACACACACTCACACACGCAGGCCCTTAGAAGCCTTTGTCTCTCAGACACAGACACTCATTTTTTCCACTTTTATTTCTGCGCGCTATTTCTCCCGCAGCGTTTGTCCTAGACCCATGAATGAGGTGTCAAATCGACCGGCTTATTGAGGAGAGGTGTGCTATTTTTTTTTTAAGCGATCGGACCAACGATGTTCGCACAGGGGGCGAAAAAGCGGCCAAAAAAGTCCCATTGACTTTCAATGGCGGAATCTTCAGAAATTTGAATTTCAACTGTCACTTTCTCACACACACTCACACACGCAGGCCCTTAGAAGCCTTTCTCTCTCAGACACAGACACTCATTTTCTTCCACTTTTTTTCTGCGCGCTACTCCTCCCGCAGTTTTTGTCCTAGACCCATGAATGAGGTGTCAAATCGACCGGCTCATTGAGGAGAGGTGTGCTATGACTTTTATAAGCGATCGGGTGTACGATGTTCGTCCGGCGGGCGAAAAAGTAGCGAAAAAAATCCCATAGACTTTGCATTGGGACAAACTTTGACGAGTAATAGCTCCTAACGAGAATTTCATAGAAACATGTGGGTTACCAGGTTTGAAGAGCCTGATAGGCTCTCTCAGACCATACCTCAAAATGGGGTGTAAGTTGTACCCCTGGGGCGCAAGAGCTGCCCAAAGTTGCCCCATAGACATACTATGGTGAAGCCGTGCCCATGAACCAGGAAGTACTGTGTTTTTCCTACTATGGGAAATTACATAGGGATTTTGTATTGAACATAACTCTGGATCACAATGTCATAGAGACAAGGGGGTGGGCTCATATTACTCAGGCAACCAATCAGTCTCTCAGGATCATTGTGAAGCTATCAAGCCACGCCCTAGCAACCATATAGAGCACCATAGCAACAAGTTCCATAGACTTCCATTGAAAAAGATCAAATGAATATCTTTGGATAGGAGTGTCATAGAAACATGAGGGTGGGCTCATTTGACTCGGGGCAGCAAACGGCCAATCACGAATCACCTTCAAGACATCATAGCCACGCCCTAGCAACCATTCAGAGCACCCTAGCAACCCAAAGCATAGAGGGGATATCTTCAAATCTGAACATCATAGAGGAATGGGGGTTGGTTTATAGCATTCATACTGGCAAGCAGCCTTTGGTTTATCATTACTGGCAGCTGCCAAGCCACTCCCTAGCAACCAAACAGAGTACCCTAGCAACCGTTTAGCAAGATCTATATCTCTGATCAGAACATCGTAAAGACATGGGGTTGGTTTATATTGTCAAGCAGCCTTTGGAGTATCATCATTGGTAGCTACCAGGCCACTCCCTAGCAACCAGATTACCCTAGCAACCGTTTTTCAAGATCCATATCTCTGCATCAGAACATCATAAAGACATGGGGGTTGGTTTATATTGTCAAGCAGCCTTTGGAGTATCATCATTGGCAACTGCCAAGCCACTCCCTAGCAACCAAACAGAGTACCCTAGCAACCATTTAGCGATGCCTATATCTCTGCATCAGAACATCGTAGAGACATGGGGGTTGGCTTTTTGACTCATGCTAGCAAACTGTACTTGCAACATGCTACACATGCTAGCAGTTAATAGCTACATGCTAAGTGATTAGCTAAGTGCTAAAGTGGGCTGAGAACATGCTAAGAACTCTATAGAAACTCCATAGTAACTATCTGTGCCAACTACCAACCACCTAGTAACACCATAGCAACCACCCTGGTTACCATAGCAACCGCCCAGAACACCCTAGCAACCGCCTAGCAACACAGTAGTGACCACTCCAGGTACCTTAACAACTGCCTAGCAACACCTTAGCAACCACCCCAAGTACCTTAGCAACCGCCTAGCAACACCTTAGCAACCACCCCAAGTACCTTAGCAACCGCCTAGCAACCGAGTGGCGATTTTGCCACTGCAAGCACCATTCACATTTTCTTCAGGAAATGTACATTCTAGTATTGTAATTACTATTCACCTGAACAAAACTTTGGCGCGTAACTCGTCCCACACCGTTTGTCGTAGACCCATGAATGAGGTGTCAAATCGACCAGCTTATTGAGGAGAGGTGTGCTATGACTTTTCTAAGCGATCGGGTGTACGATGTTCGCACAGCGTACGAAAAAACGGCTGAAAAAACTCCCATAGACTTAACATGGGGACCAAATCTGTGAGATCATATCTTTGGTTTAAAAGGTCATAGAGACTTAGGGCTGGGCTCTTTTGACTCGGCCTATCAAGCAGCTAATAAGTCGTTCATAGCCACGCCCTAGCAACCAATTACAGCCCCTAGCAACCGGGTACCGAATTTTGCCACTGCAAGCACCATTCACATTTCTTCAGGAAATGTACATTCTAGTTAATGGTGCTTGCCAAAGGCAAAGCTCCATTCTTAATCTTCTGCATACTTATTATTAATGGTGCTTGCCAAAGGCAAAGCTCCATTCTTATTCTCCTACTTATTATTATATATTATTATTATATTATTATTATTCCACACAAAAGTTTGGCGCGCTACTCCTCCCGCAGTTTTTGTCCTAGACCCATGAATGAGGTGTCAAATCGACCGGCCCATTGAGGAGAGGTGTGCTATGACTTTTATAAGCGATCGGGTGTACGATGTTCGTCCAGTGGGCGAAAAATCGGGCGAAAAATCCCATAGACTTAACATTGTGATGATATTTGACGAGTCATAGCTCCTAATGAGGATTTCATAGAAACATGTGGGTTACTACGTTTGAAGGGGCTGACAGGCTCTGTCAGACCATATCTCAAAATGGGGTGTAAGTTGTACCCCTGGGGCGCAGAGCTGCCCAAAGTTGCCCCATAGACATACTATGGTGAAGCCGTGCCCATGAACCAGGAAGTACTGTGTTTTTCCTACTATGGGAAATTACATAGGGATTTTGTATTGAACATAACTCTGGATTACAATGTCATAGAGACAAGGGGGTGGGCTCATTTTACTCAAACAACCAATCAGTCTCTCAGGATCATTGTGAAACTATCAAGCCACGCCCTAGCAACCATATAGAGCACCTTAGTAACAAGCTCCATAGACTTCCATTGAAAAAGATCAAATGAATATCTTTGGATAGGAGTGTCATACAAACATGAGGGTGGGCTCATTTGACTCGAGGCAGCAAACCGCCAATCACAAATCACCTTAAAGACATCATAGCCACGCCTTAGCAACCATTTAGAGCACCCTAGCAACCCAAAGCATAGGCAGATATCTTCAAATCTGAATATCATAGAGGCATGGGGGTTGGTTTTATCATTCATACTGGCAAGCAGCCTTTGGTTTATCATTACTGGCAGCTGCCAAGCCACTCCCTAGCAACCAAACAGAGTACCCTAGCAACCGTTTTGCAAGATCTATATCTCTGCATCAGAACATCGTAAAGACATGGGTGTTGGTTTATATTGTCAAGCAGCCTTTGGAGTATCATCATTGGTAGCTGCCAAGCCACTCCCTAGCAACCAAACAGAGTACCCTAGCAACGATTTAGCAAGATCTATACTCTGCATCAGAGCATCATAGAGACATGGCGGTTGGCTCTTTTGACTCATGCTAGCAAACTGGACTTCCAACATGCTACACATGCTAGCAGTGAATAGCTACATGCTAATAGTGATTAGCTTAGTGTTTAAACATGACACAAACTAGTAAAAATGTGTTAGCATCATGCTGGTAGCATGCTAATTGTGTTAGCATCATGGTAGTAGCATGCTAATCATGTTAGCATCATGCTAGCAAACATGCTAATCATGTTAGCATCTTGTTAAAAACATGCTAGCAACATGGTAATCATGCTAGCATCATGCTAGCATTATGCTAATCATGTTAGCATGTTGCTAGCATAATGCTAACATGATTAGCATCTTGTTAAAATCATGCTAGCACAGGTAATCATGTTAGCATCATGCTAGCATTATGCTAATCATGTTAGCATGTTGCTAGCGTTATGCTAACATGATTAGCATCTTGTTAAAATCATGCTAGCAACATGGTAATCATGCTAGCATCATGCTAGCATTATGCTAATCATGTTAGCATGTTGGTAGCATTATGCTAACATGATTAGCATCTTGTTAAAATAATGCTAGCAACATGGTAATCATGCTAGCATAATGCTAGCATTATGCTAATCATGTTAGCATGTTGCTAGCATTATGCTAACATGATTAGCACTTTGTTTAAAACATGTTAGCAGCATGCTAAGGGTGTTAGCATCATGCTAACAACATGCTAATCATGTTAGCATGTTGCTAGCATTATGCTAACATGATTAGCATCTTGTTAAAAACATCCTAGCAGGATGCTACGGGTGTTAGCATCATGCTAGTAACATGCTAATCATGTAAGCATGTTGCTCGCATTATGCTAACATGATTAGCATCTTGCTGAAAACATCCTAGCAGTATGCTAATGGTGTTAGCATCATGCTAGCATCATGCTAACAAGAGTGCCGAATTTTTCCACTGCAAGCACCATTCACATTTTCTTCAGGAAATGTACATTCTAGTATTGTAATTACTATTCACCTGAACAAAACTTTGGTACGTAACTCGTCCCGCACCGTTTGTCGTAGACCCACGAATGAGGTGTCAAATCGACCGGCTTATTGAGGAGAGGTGTGCTATGACTTTTCTAAGCGATTGGGTGTACGATTTTCGCACAGCATACGATAAAACGGCTGAAAAACTCCCATAGACTTAACATGGGGGCCAAATCTGTGAGATCATATCTTTGGTTTAGAAGGTCATAGAGACTTGCGGCTGGGCTCTTTTGATTCAGCCTGCCAATAAGTATTGACACAGCATCTTCATAGCCACGCCCTAGCAACCAATTACAGCACCCTAGCAACCGGTGCCGAATTTTGCCACTGCAAGCACCATTCACATTTTCTTCAGGAAATGTACATTCTAGTATTGTAATTACTATTCACCTGAACAAAACTTTGGTGCGTAACTCGTCCCGCACCGTTTGTCGTAGACCCCGAATGAGGTGTCAAATCGACCGGCTTATTGAGGAGAGGTGTGCTATGACTTTTCTAAGCGATCAGGTGTACGATGTTCGCACAGCGTACGAAAAAACGGCTGAAAAAACTCCCATAGACTTAACATGGGGACCAAATCTGTGAGATCATATCTTTGGATCAGAAGATCATAGAGACTTGGGGCTGGGCTCTTTTGACTCAGCCATCCAATAAGTAGTGACACAGCAACTTCATAGCCACGCCCTAGCAACCAATTACAGCACCCTAGCAACCGGGCTGAATTTTGCCACTGCAAGCACCATTCACATTTTCTTCAGGAAATGTACATTCTAGTTATTATTATTATTATTATTATTATTCCACACAAAAGTTTGGCGCGCTACTCCTCCCGCAGTTTTTGTCCTAGACCCATGAATGAGGTGTCAAATCGACCGGCCCATTGAGGAGAGGTGTGCTATGACTTTTATAAGCGATCGGGTGTACGATGTTCGTCCAGTGGGCGAAAAATCGGGCGAAAAATCCCATAGACTTAACATTGTGATAATATTTGACGAGTCATAGCTCCTAATGAGGATTTCATAGAAACATGTGGGTTACTACGTTTGAAGGGGCTGACAGGCTCTGTCAGACCATATCTCAAAATGGGGTGTAAGTTGTACCCCTGGGGCGCAAGAGCTGCCCAAAGTTGCCCCATAGACATACTATGGTGAAGCCGTGCCCATGAACCAGGAAGTACTGTGTTTTTCCTACTATGGGAAATTACATAGGGATTTTGTATTGAACATAACTCTGGATTACAATGTCATAGAGACAAGGGGGTGGGCTCATTTTACTCAAACAACCAATCAGTCTCTCAGGATCATTGTGAAACTATCAAGCCACGCCCTAGCAACCATATAGAGCACCTTAGTAACAAGCTCCATAGACTTCCATTGAAAAAGATCAAATTAATATCTTTGGATAGGAGTGTCATACAAACATGAGGGTGGGCTCATTTGACTCGAGGCAGCAAACCGCCAATCACAAATCACCTTAAAGTCATCATAGCCACGCCTTAGCAACCATTTAGAGCACCCTAGCAACCCAAAGCATAGGCAGATATCTTCAAATCTGAATATCATAGAGGCATGGGGGTTGGTTTATATCATTCATACTGGCAAGCAGCCTTTGGTTTATCATTACTGGCAGCTGCCAAGCCACTCCCTAGCAACCAAACAGAGTACCCTAGCAACCGTTTTGCAACATCTATATCTCTGCATCAGAACATCGTAAAGACATGGGTGTTGGTTTATATTGTCAAGCAGCCTTTGGAGTATCATCATTGGTAGCTGCCAAGCCACTCCCTAGCAACCAAACAGAGTACCCTAGCAACGATTTAGCAAGATCTATATCTCTGCATCAGAGCATCATAGAGACATGGCGGTTGGCTCTTTTGACTCATGCTAGCAAACTGGACTTCCAACATGCTACACATGCTAGCAGTGAATAGCTACATGCTAATAGTGATTAGCTTAGTGTTTAAACATGACACAAACTAGTAAAAATGTGTTAGCATCATGCTGGTAGCATGCTAATTGTGTTAGCATCATGGTAGTAGCATGCTAATCATGTTAGCATCATGCTAGCAAACATGCTAATCATGTTAGCATCTTGTTAAAAACATGCTAGCAACATGGTAATCATGCTAGCATCATGCTAGCATTATGCTAATCATGTTAGCATGTTGCTAGCATAATGCTAACATGATTAGCATCTTGTTAAAATCATGCTAGCAACATGGTAATCATGTTAGCATCATGCTAGCATTATGCTAATCATGTTAGCATGTTGCTAGCGTTATGCTAACATGATTAGCATCTTGTTAAAATCATGCTAGCAACATGGTAATCATGCTAGCATCATGCTAGCATTATGCTAATCATGTAAGCATGTTGCTAGCATTATGCTAACATGATTAGCATCTTGTTAAAATAATGCTAGCAACATGGTAATCATGCTAGCATAATGCTAGCATTATGCTAATCATGTTAGCATGTTGCTAGCATTATGCTAACATGATTAGCACCTTGTTTAAAACATGTTAGCAGCATGCTAAGGGTGTTAGCATCATGCTAACAACATGCTAATCATGTTAGCATGTTGCTAGCATTATGCTAACATGATTAGCATCTTGTTAAAAACATCCTAGCAGGATGCTACGGGTGTTAGCATCATGCTAGTAACATGCTAATCATGTAAGCATGTTGCTCGCATTATGCTAACATGATTAGCATCTTGCTGAAAACATCCTAGCAGTATGCTAATGGTGTTAGCATCATGCTAGCATCATGCTAATCAAGAGTGCCGAATTTTGCCACTGCAAGCACCATTCACATTTTCTTCAGGAAATGTACATTCTAGTATTGTAATTACTATTCACCTGAACAAAACTTTGGCGCGTAACTCATCCCGCACCGTTTGTTGTAGACCCACGAATGAGGTGTCAAATCGACCGGCTTATTGAGGAGAGGTGTGCTATGACTTTTCTAAGCAATCAGGTGTACGATGTTCGCACAGCGTACGAAAAAAACAGCTGAAAAACTCCCATAGACTTAACATGGGGGCCAAATCTGTGAGATCATATCTTTGGTTTAGAAGGTCATAGAGACTTGGGGCTGGGCTCTTTTGACTCGGCCTATCAAGCTGCCAATAAGTAGTGACTTCATGGCCACACCCTAGCAACCAATTACAGCACCCTAGCAACCGGGTGCCGAATTTTGCCACTGCAAGCACCATTCACATTTTCTTCAGGAAATGTACATTCTAGTATTGTAATTACTATTCACCTAGACAAAAATTTGGCGCGTAACTCATCCCGCACCGTTTGTCGTAGACCCACGAATGAGGTGTCAAATCGGCCGGCTTATTGAGGAGAGGTGTGCTATGACTTTTCTAAGTGATCGGGTGTACGATGTTCGCACAGCGGACGAAAAATCGTCTGAAAAATGTCCCATAGACTTAACATGGGGACCAAATCTGTGAGATCATATCTTTGGTTTAGAAGGTCGTAGAGACTTGGGGCTGGGCTCTTTTGACTCGGCCTATCAAGCCGCCAATAAGTAGTGACTTCATGGCCACGCCCTAGCAACCAATTACAGCACCCTAGCAACCGAGTGGCGAATTTTGCCACTGCAAGCACCATTCACATTTTCTTCAGGAAATGTACATTCTAGTTAATGGTGCTTGCCAAAGGCAAAGCTCCATTCTTAATCTTCTGCATACTTATTATTATTAATGGTGCTTGCCTCTGGCAAAGCTCCATTCTTATTCTCCTGCATACTTATTATTCTTCTTCTTCTTCTTCTTCTTCTTCTTCTTCCACTTTTTTTTCTGCGCGCTACTCCTCCCGCAGCGTTTGTCCTAGACCCATGAATGAGGTGTCAAATCGACCAGCTCATTGAGGAGAGGTGTGCTATGACTTTTATAAGCGATCGGACCAACGATGTTCGCACAGCGGACGAAAAAGCGGCCAAAAAAGTCCCATTGACTTACATTGAAAAATTCAAATTCACGAACATTCCGTCTCTCTCAACTGTCACTTTCTCACACACACTCACACACGCAGGCCCTTAGAAGCCTTTGTCTCTCAGACACAGACACTCATTTTCTTCCACTTTTATTTCTGCGCGCTATTTCTCCCGCAGCGTTTGTCCTAGACCCATGAATGAGGTGTCAAATCGACCGGCTTATTGAGGAGAGGTGTGCTATTTTTTTTTTAAGCGATCGGACCAACGATGTTCGCACAGGGGGCGAAAAAGCGGCCAAAAAAGTCCCATTGACTTTCAATGGCGGAATCTTCAGAAATTTGAATTTCAACTGTCACTTTCTCACACACACTCACACACGCAGGCCCTTAGAAGCCTTTCTCTCTCAGACACAGACACTCATTTTCTTCCACTTTTTTTTCTGCGCGCTACTCCTCCCGCAGTTTTTGTCCTAGACCCATGAATGAGGTGTCAAATCGACCGGCTCATTGAGGAGAGGTGTGCTATGACTTTTATAAGCGATCGGGTGTACGATGTTCGTCCGGCGGGCGAAAAAGTAGCGAAAAAAATCCCATAGACTTTGCATTGGGACAAACTTTGACGAGTAATAGCTCCTAACGAGAATTTCATAGAAACATGTGGGTTACCAGGTTTGAAGAGCCTGATAGGCTCTCTCAGACCATACCTCAAAATGGGGTGTAAGTTGTACCCCTGGGGCGCAAGAGCTGCCCAAAGTTGCCCCATAGACATACTATGGTGAAGCCGTGCCCATGAACCAGGAAGTACTGTGTTTTTCCTACTATGGGAAATTACATAGGGATTTTGTATTGAACATAACTCTGGATCACAATGTCATAGAGACAAGGGGGTGGGCTCATATTACTCAGGCAACCAATCAGTCTCTCAGGATCATTGTGAAGCTATCAAGCCACGCCCTAGCAACCATATAGAGCACCATAGCAACAAGTTCCATAGACTTCCATTGAAAAAGATCAAATGAATATCTTTGGATAGGAGTGTCATAGAAACATGAGGGTGGGCTCATTTGACTCGGGGCAGCAAACGGCCAATCACGAATCACCTTCAAGACATCATAGCCACGCCCTAGCAACCATTCAGAGCACCCTAGCAACCCAAAGCATAGAGGGGATATCTTCAAATCTGAACATCATAGAGGAATGGGGGTTGGTTTATAGCATTCATACTGGCAAGCAGCCTTTGGTTTATCATTACTGGCAGCTGCCAAGCCACTCCCTAGCAACCAAACAGAGTACCCTAGCAACCGTTTAGCAAGATCTATATCTCTGAATCAGAACATCGTAAAGACATGGGTGTTGGTTTATATTGTCAAGCAGCCTTTGGAGTATCATCATTGGTAGCTACCAGGCCACTCCCTAGCAACCAACCAGATTACCCTAGCAACCGTTTTTCAAGATCCATATCTCTGCATCAGAACATCATAAAGACATGGGGGTTGGTTTATATTGTCAAGCAGCCTTTGGAGTATCATCATTGGCAACTGCCAAGCCACTCCCTAGCAACCAAACAGAGTACCCTAGCAACCATTTAGCGATGCCTATATCTCTGCATCAGAACATCGTAGAGACATGGGGGTTGGCTTTTTTGACTCATGCTAGCAAACTGTACTTGCAACATGCTACACATGCTAGCAGTTAATAGCTACATGCTAATAGTGATTAGCTAAGTGCTAAAGTGGGCTGAGAACATGCTAAGAACTCTATAGAAACTCCATAGTAACTATCTGTGCCAACTACCAACCACCTAGTAACACCATAGCAACCACCCTGGTTACCATAGCAACCGCCCAGAACACCCTAGCAACCGCCTAGCAACACAGTAGTGACCACTCCAGGTACCTTAACAACTGCCTAGCAACACCTTAGCAACCACCCCAAGTACCTTAGCAACCGCCTAGCAACACCTTAGCAACCACCCCAAGTACCTTAGCAACCGCCTAGCAACCGAGTGGCGATTTTGCCACTGCAAGCACCATTCACATTTTCTTCAGGAAATGTACATTCTAGTATTGTAATTACTATTCACCTGAACAAAACTTTGGCGCGTAACTCGTCCCACACCGTTTGTCGTAGACCCATGAATGAGGTGTCAAATCGACCAGCTTATTGAGGAGAGGTGTGCTATGACTTTTCTAAGCGATCGGGTGTACGATGTTCGCACAGCGTACGAAAAAACGGCTGAAAAAACTCCCATAGACTTAACATGGGGACCAAATCTGTGAGATCATATCTTTGGTTTAAAAGGTCATAGAGACTTAGGGCTGGGCTCTTTTGACTCGGCCTATCAAGCAGCTAATAAGTCGTTCATAGCCACGCCCTAGCAACCAATTACAGCCCCCTAGCAACCGGGTACCGAATTTTGCCACTGCAAGCACCATTCACATTTTCTTCAGGAAATGTACATTCTAGTTAATGGTGCTTGCCAAAGGCAAAGCTCCATTCTTAATCTTCTGCATACTTATTATTAATGGTGCTTGCCAAAGGCAAAGCTCCATTCTTATTCTCCCGCATACTTATTATTATTATTATTATTATTATTATTATTATTATTATTCCACACAAAAGTTTGGCGCGCTACTCCTCCCGCAGTTTTTGTCCTAGACCCATGAATGAGGTGTCAAATCGACCGGCCCATTGAGGAGAGGTGTGCTATGACTTTTATAAGCGATCGGGTGTACGATGTTCGTCCAGTGGGCGAAAAATCGGGCGAAAAATCCCATAGACTTAACATTGTGATGATATTTGACGAGTCATAGCTCCTAATGAGGATTTCATAGAAACATGTGGGTTACTACGTTTGAAGGGGCTGACAGGCTCTGTCAGACCATATCTCAAAATGGGGTGTAAGTTGTACCCCTGGGGCGCAAGAGCTGCCCAAAGTTGCCCCATAGACATACTATGGTGAAGCCGTGCCCATGAACCAGGAAGTACTGTGTTTTTCCTACTATGGGAAATTACATAGGGATTTTGTATTGAACATAACTCTGGATTACAATGTCATAGAGACAAGGGGGTGGGCTCATTTTACTCAAACAACCAATCAGTCTCTCAGGATCATTGTGAAACTATCAAGCCACGCCCTAGCAACCATATAGAGCACCTTAGTAACAAGCTCCATAGACTTCCATTGAAAAAGATCAAATGAATATCTTTGGATAGGAGTGTCATACAAACATGAGGGTGGGCTCATTTGACTCGAGGCAGCAAACCGCCAATCACAAATCACCTTAAAGACATCATAGCCACGCCTTAGCAACCATTTAGAGCACCCTAGCAACCCAAAGCATAGGCAGATATCTTCAAATCTGAATATCATAGAGGCATGGGGGTTGGTTTATATCATTCATACTGGCAAGCAGCCTTTGGTTTATCATTACTGGCAGCTGCCAAGCCACTCCCTAGCAACCAAACAGAGTACCCTAGCAACCGTTTTGCAAGATCTATATCTCTGCATCAGAACATCGTAAAGACATGGGTGTTGGTTTATATTGTCAAGCAGCCTTTGGAGTATCATCATTGGTAGCTGCCAAGCCACTCCCTAGCAACCAAACAGAGTACCCTAGCAACGATTTAGCAAGATCTATATCTCTGCATCAGAGCATCATAGAGACATGGCGGTTGGCTCTTTTGACTCATGCTAGCAAACTGGACTTCCAACATGCTACACATGCTAGCAGTGAATAGCTACATGCTAATAGTGATTAGCTTAGTGTTTAAACATGACACAAACTAGTAAAAATGTGTTAGCATCATGCTGGTAGCATGCTAATTGTGTTAGCATCATGGTAGTAGCATGCTAATCATGTTAGCATCATGCTAGCAAACATGCTAATCATGTTAGCATCTTGTTAAAAACATGCTAGCAACATGGTAATCATGCTAGCATCATGCTAGCATTATGCTAATCATGTTAGCATGTTGCTAGCATAATGCTAACATGATTAGCATCTTGTTAAAATCATGCTAGCAACATGGTAATCATGTTAGCATCATGCTAGCATTATGCTAATCATGTTAGCATGTTGCTAGCGTTATGCTAACATGATTAGCATCTTGTTAAAATCATGCTAGCAACATGGTAATCATGCTAGCATCATGCTAGCATTATGCTAATCATGTTAGCATGTTGGTAGCATTATGCTAACATGATTAGCATCTTGTTAAAATAATGCTAGCAACATGGTAATCATGCTAGCATAATGCTAGCATTATGCTAATCATGTTAGCATGTTGCTAGCATTATGCTAACATGATTAGCACTTTGTTTAAAACATGTTAGCAGCATGCTAAGGGTGTTAGCATCATGCTAACAACATGCTAATCATGTTAGCATGTTGCTAGCATTATGCTAACATGATTAGCATCTTGTTAAAAACATCCTAGCAGGATGCTACGGGTGTTAGCATCATGCTAGTAACATGCTAATCATGTAAGCATGTTGCTCGCATTATGCTAACATGATTAGCATCTTGCTGAAAACATCCTAGCAGTATGCTAATGGTGTTAGCATCATGCTAGCATCATGCTAATCAAGAGTGCCGAATTTTTCCACTGCAAGCACCATTCACATTTTCTTCAGGAAATGTACATTCTAGTATTGTAATTACTATTCACCTGAACAAAACTTTGGTACGTAACTCGTCCCGCACCGTTTGTCGTAGACCCACGAATGAGGTGTCAAATCGACCGGCTTATTGAGGAGAGGTGTGCTATGACTTTTCTAAGCGATTGGGTGTACGATTTTCGCACAGCATACGATAAAACGGCTGAAAAACTCCCATAGACTTAACATGGGGGCCAAATCTGTGAGATCATATCTTTGGTTTAGAAGGTCATAGAGACTTGCGGCTGGGCTCTTTTGATTCAGCCTGCCAATAAGTATTGACACAGCATCTTCATAGCCACGCCCTAGCAACCAATTACAGCACCCTAGCAACCGGTGCCGAATTTTGCCACTGCAAGCACCATTCACATTTTCTTCAGGAAATGTACATTCTAGTATTGTAATTACTATTCACCTGAACAAAACTTTGGTGCGTAACTCGTCCCGCACCGTTTGTCGTAGACCCACGAATGAGGTGTCAAATCGACCGGCTTATTGAGGAGAGGTGTGCTATGACTTTTCTAAGCGATCAGGTGTACGATGTTCGCACAGCGTACGAAAAAACGGCTGAAAAAACTCCCATAGACTTAACATGGGGACCAAATCTGTGAGATCATATCTTTGGATCAGAAGATCATAGAGACTTGGGGCTGGGCTCTTTTGACTCAGCCATCCAATAAGTAGTGACACAGCAACTTCATAGCCACGCCCTAGCAACCAATTACAGCACCCTAGCAACCGGGTGCTGAATTTTGCCACTGCAAGCACCATTCACATTTTCTTCAGGAAATGTACATTCTAGTTATTATTATTATTATTATTATTATTCCACACAAAAGTTTGGCGCGCTACTCCTCCCGCAGTTTTTGTCCTAGACCCATGAATGAGGTGTCAAATCGACCGGCCCATTGAGGAGAGGTGTGCTATGACTTTTATAAGCGATCGGGTGTACGATGTTCGTCCAGTGGGCGAAAAATCGGGCGAAAAATCCCATAGACTTAACATTGTGATAATATTTGACGAGTCATAGCTCCTAATGAGGATTTCATAGAAACATGTGGGTTACTACGTTTGAAGGGGCTGACAGGCTCTGTCAGACCATATCTCAAAATGGGGTGTAAGTTGTACCCCTGGGGCGCAAGAGCTGCCCAAAGTTGCCCCATAGACATACTATGGTGAAGCCGTGCCCATGAACCAGGAAGTACTGTGTTTTTCCTACTATGGGAAATTACATAGGGATTTTGTATTGAACATAACTCTGGATTACAATGTCATAGAGACAAGGGGGTGGGCTCATTTTACTCAAACAACCAATCAGTCTCTCAGGATCATTGTGAAACTATCAAGCCACGCCCTAGCAACCATATAGAGCACCTTAGTAACAAGCTCCATAGACTTCCATTGAAAAAGATCAAATTAATATCTTTGGATAGGAGTGTCATACAAACATGAGGGTGGGCTCATTTGACTCGAGGCAGCAAACCGCCAATCACAAATCACCTTAAAGTCATCATAGCCACGCCTTAGCAACCATTTAGAGCACCCTAGCAACCCAAAGCATAGGCAGATATCTTCAAATCTGAATATCATAGAGGCATGGGGGTTGGTTTATATCATTCATACTGGCAAGCAGCCTTTGGTTTATCATTACTGGCAGCTGCCAAGCCACTCCCTAGCAACCAAACAGAGTACCCTAGCAACCGTTTTGCAACATCTATATCTCTGCATCAGAACATCGTAAAGACATGGGTGTTGGTTTATATTGTCAAGCAGCCTTTGGAGTATCATCATTGGTAGCTGCCAAGCCACTCCCTAGCAACCAAACAGAGTACCCTAGCAACGATTTAGCAAGATCTATATCTCTGCATCAGAGCATCATAGAGACATGGCGGTTGGCTCTTTTGACTCATGCTAGCAAACTGGACTTCCAACATGCTACACATGCTAGCAGTGAATAGCTACATGCTAATAGTGATTAGCTTAGTGTTTAAACATGACACAAACTAGTAAAAATGTGTTAGCATCATGCTGGTAGCATGCTAATTGTGTTAGCATCATGGTAGTAGCATGCTAATCATGTTAGCATCATGCTAGCAAACATGCTAATCATGTTAGCATCTTGTTAAAAACATGCTAGCAACATGGTAATCATGCTAGCATCATGCTAGCATTATGCTAATCATGTTAGCATGTTGCTAGCATAATGCTAACATGATTAGCATCTTGTTAAAATCATGCTAGCAACATGGTAATCATGTTAGCATCATGCTAGCATTATGCTAATCATGTTAGCATGTTGCTAGCGTTATGCTAACATGATTAGCATCTTGTTAAAATCATGCTAGCAACATGGTAATCATGCTAGCATCATGCTAGCATTATGCTAATCATGTAAGCATGTTGCTAGCATTATGCTAACATGATTAGCATCTTGTTAAAATAATGCTAGCAACATGGTAATCATGCTAGCATAATGCTAGCATTATGCTAATCATGTTAGCATGTTGCTAGCATTATGCTAACATGATTAGCACCTTGTTTAAAACATGTTAGCAGCATGCTAAGGGTGTTAGCATCATGCTAACAACATGCTAATCATGTTAGCATGTTGCTAGCATTATGCTAACATGATTAGCATCTTGTTAAAAACATCCTAGCAGGATGCTACGGGTGTTAGCATCATGCTAGTAACATGCTAATCATGTAAGCATGTTGCTCGCATTATGCTAACATGATTAGCATCTTGCTGAAAACATCCTAGCAGTATGCTAATGGTGTTAGCATCATGCTAGCATCATGCTAATCAAGAGTGCCGAATTTTGCCACTGCAAGCACCATTCACATTTTCTTCAGGAAATGTACATTCTAGTTATTATTATTATTATTATTATTATTCCACACAAAAGTTTGGCGCGCTACTCCTCCCGCAGTTTTTGTCCTAGACTCATGAATGAGGTGTCAAATCGACCGGCTCATTGAGGAGAGGTGTGCTATGACTTTTATAAGCGATCGGACCAACGATGTTCGCACAGCGGACGAAAAAGCGGCCAAAAAAGTCCCATTGACTTACATTGAAAAATTCAAATTCACGAACATTCCGTCTCTCTCAACTGTCACTTTCTCACACACACTCACACACGCAGGCCCTTAGAAGCCTTTGTCTCTCAGACACAGACACTCATTTTCTTCCACTTTTATTTCTGCGCGCTATTTCTCCCGCAGCGTTTGTCCTAGACCCATGAATGAGGTGTCAAATCGACCGGCTTATTGAGGAGAGGTGCGCTTTTTTTTTTTTAAGCGATCGGACCAATGATGTTCGCACAGGGGGCGAAAAGCGGCCAAAAAAGTCCCATTGACTTTCAATGGCGGAATCTTCAGAAATTTGAATTTCAACTGTCACTTTCTCACACACACTCACACACGCAGGCCCTTAGAAGCCTTTCTCTCTCAGACACAGACACTCATTTTCTTCCACTTTTTTTTCTGTGCGCTACTCCTCCCGCAGTTTTTGTCCTAGACCCATGAATGAGGTGTCAAATCGACCGGCTCATTGAGGAGAGGTGTGCTATGACTTTTATAAGCGATCGGGTGTACGATGTTCGTCCGGCGGGCGAAAAAGTAGCGAAAAAAATCCCATAGACTTTGCATTGGGACAAACTTTGACGAGTAATAGCTCCTAACGAGAATTTCATAGAAACATGTGGGTTACCAGGTTTGAAGAGCCTGATAGGCTCTCTCAGACCATACCTCAAAATGGGGTGTAAGTTGTACCCCTGGGGCGCAAGAGCTGCCCAAAGTTGCCCCATAGACATACTATGGTGAAGCCGTGCCCATGAACCAGGAAGTACTGTGTTTTTCCTACTATGGGAAATTACATAGGGATTTTGTATTGAACATAACTCTGGATTGCAGTGTCATAGAGACAAGGGGGTGGGCTCATTTTACTCAGGCAACCAATCAGTCTCTCCGGATCATTGTGAAGCTATCAAGCCACGCCCTAGCAACCATATAGAGCACCTTAGTAACATGCTCCATAGACTTCCATTGAAAAAGATCAAATGAATATCTTTGGATAGAAGTGTCGTACAAACAAGAGGGTGGGCTCATTTGACTCGAGGCAGCAAACCGCCAATCACAAATCACCTTAAAGACATCATAGCCACGCCTTAGCAACCATTTAGAGCACCCTAGCAACCCAAAGCATAGGCAGATATCTTCAAAACTGAATATCATAGAGGCATGGGGGTTGGTTAATATCACTCATACTGGCAAGCAGCCTTTGGTTTATCATTACTGGCAGCTGCCAAGCCACTCCCTAGCAACCAAACAGAGTACCCTAGCAACCGTTTTGCAAGATCTATATCTCTGCATCAGAACATCGTAAAGACATGGGTGTTGGTTTATATTGTCAAGCAGCCTTTGGAGTATCATCATTGGTAGCTGCCAAGCCACTCCCTAGCAACCAAACAGAGTACCCTAGCAACCGTTTAGCAAGATCTATATCTCTGCATCAGAGCATCATAGAGACATGGGGGTTGGCTCTTTTGACTCATGCTAGCAAACTGGACTACCAACATGCTACACATGCTAGCGGTTAATAGCTACATGCTAATAGTGATTAGCTAAGTGCTAAAGTGGGCTAAGAACTCTATAGGAACTTCATAGTAACTATCTGTGACAACTACCAACCACCTAGTAACACCCTAGCAACCACTCAGGTTACCATAGCAACCGCCTAGCAACCACCCAGAACACCCTAGCAACCGCCTAGCAACACCATAGTGACCACCCCAGGTACCTTAGCAACTGCCTAGCAACACCCTAGCAACCACCCAGGTTACCATAGCAACCGCCTAGCAACCACCCAGAACACCCTAGCAACCGCCTATCAACACCTTATCAACCACCCCAAGTACCTTAGCAACTGCCTAGCAACACCCTAGCAACCACCCAGGTTACATAGCAATCGCCTAGCAACCACCCAGAACACCCTAGCAACCGTTTATCAACACCTTAGCAACCACCCCAAGTACCTTAGCAACTGCCTAGCAACACCCTAGCAACCACCCAGGTTACAATAGCAACCGCCTAGCAACCACCCCAAGTACCTTAGCAACCGCCTAGCAACCGAGTGGCGATTTTGCCACTGCAAGCACCATTCACATTTTCTTCAGGAAATGTACATTCTAGTATTGTAATTACTATTCACCTGAACAAAACTTTGGCGCGTAACTCGTCCCGCACCATTTGTCGTAGACCCATGAATGAGGTGTCAAATCGACCGGCTTATTGAGGAGAGGTGTGCTATGACTTTTCTAAGCGATCAGGTGTACGATGTTCGCACAGCGTACAAAAAAACGGCTGAAAAAACTCCCATAGACTTAACATGGGGGCCAAATCTGTGAGATCATATCTTTGGTTTAGAAGGTCATAGAGACTTGGGGCTGGGCTCTTTTGACTCGGCCTATCAAGCCGCCAATAAGTAGTGACTTCATGGCCACGCCCTAGCAACCAATTACAGCACCCTAGCAACCGGTGCCGAATTTTGCCACTGCAAGCACCATTCACATTTTCTTCAGGAAATGTACATTCTAGTATTGTAATTACTATTCACCTAGACAAAACTTTGGCGCGTAACTCGTCCCACACCATTTGTCGTAGACCCACGAATGAGGTGTCAAATCGACCGGCTTATTGAGGAGAGGTGTGCTATGACTTTTATAATCGAACGGGTGTACGATGTTCGCACAGCAGACGAAAAATTGTCTGAAAAATGTCCCATAGACTTAACATGGGGACCAAATCTGTGAGATCATATCTTTGGATCAGAAGGTCGTAGAGACTTGGGGCTGGGCTCTTTTGACTCGGCCTATCAAGCAACCAATAAGTAGTGACTTTATAGCCATGCCCTAGTAACCGATTACAGCACCCTAGCAACCGGGTTCCAAATTTTGCCACTGCAAGCACCATTCACATTTTCTTCAGGAAATGTACATTCTAGTTATTAATGGTGCTTGCCAAAGGCAAAGCTCCATTCTTATTCTCCTGCATACTTATTATTCTTCTTCTTCTTCTTCTTCTTCTTCTTCTTCCACTTTTTTTTCTGCGCGCTACTCCTCCCGCAGCTTTTGTCCTAGACCCATGAATGAGGTGTCAAATCGACCGGCTCATTGAGGAGAGGTGTGCTATGACTTTTATAAGCGATCGGACCAACGATGTTCGCACAGCGGACGAAAAAGCGGCCAAAAAAAACCCATTGACTTACATTGAAAAATTCAAATTCACGAACATTCCGTCTCTCTCAACTGTCACTTTCTCACACACACTCACACACACGCAGGCCCTTAGAAGCCTTTCTCTCTCAGACACAGACACTCATTTTCTTCCACTTTTATTTCTGCGCGCTACTCCTCCCGCAGCGTTTGTCCTAGACCCATGAATGAGGTGTCAAATCGACCGGCTCATTGAGGAGATGTGTGTTATGACTTTTATAAGCGATCGGACCAACGATGTTCGCACAGGGGGCGAAATAGCGGCCAAAAAAGTCCCATTGACTTTCAATGGCGGAATCTTCAGAAATTTGAATTTCAACTGTCACTTTCTCACACACACTCACACACGTAGGCCCTTAGAACCCTTTCTCTCACTCACTCACTATTGATCACAGTGTGATAGAGACAAGGGGGCGGGCTCATTTCACTCAGGCAACCAATCAGTGTCTCAGGATCATTGTGAAGCTATCAAGCCACGCCTTAGCAACCATATAGAGCACCATAGCAACAAGTTCCATAGACTTCCATTGAAAAAGATCAAAGGAATATCTTTGGATAGGAGTGTCATAGAAACATGAGGGTGGGCTCATTTGACTCGGGGCAGCAAACGGCCAATCACGAATCACCTTAAACACTTCATAGCCACGCCCTAGCAACCATTTAGAGCACCCTAGCAACCCAAAGCAAAGAGGGATATCTTCAAATCTGAATATCATAGAGGCATGGGGGTTGGTTTATATCATTCCTACTGGCAAGCATCCTTTGGTGTATCATCATTGGCAGCTGCCAGGCCACTCCCTATCAACCAAACAGAGTACCCTAGCAACCGTTTTGCAAGACCTATATCTCTGCATCAGAACATCATAGAGACATGTGGGTTGGCTTATATTGTCAAGCAGCCTTTGAAGTATCGTCATTGGCAGCTGCCAAGCCACTCCCTAGCAACCAAACAGAGTACCCTAGCAACCGTTTAGCGAGACCTATATCTCTGCATCAGAGCATCATAGAGACATGGCGGTTGGCTCTTTTGACTCATGCTAGCAAATTGGACTTCCAACATGCTACACATGCTAGCGGTGAATAGCTACATGCTAATAGTGATTAGCTAAGTGCTAAAGTGGGCTGAGAACACGCCAGGAACTCTATAGAAACTCCATAGTAACTATCTGTGACAACTACCAACCACCTAGTAACACCATAGCAACCACCCTGGTTACCATAGCAACCGCCTAGCAACCACCGAGAACACCCTAGCAACCTCCTAGCAACACCATAGTGACCACCCAGGGTACCTTAGCAACTGCCTAGCAACCACCCAGGTTACCATAGCAACCGCCTAGCAACCACCCAGAACACCCTAGCAACCGCCTAGCAACACCTTATCAACCACTCCAAGTACCTTAGCAACTGCCTAGCAACACCCTAACAACCACCCGGGTTACCATAGCAACCGCCTAGCAACCACCCAGAACACCCTAGCAACCTCCTAGCAACACCATAGTGACCACCCAGGGTACCTTAGCAACTGCCTAGCAACCACCCAGGTTACCATAGCAACCGCCTAGCAACCACCCAGAACACCCTAGCAACCGCCTAGCAACACCTTAGCAACCACCCCAAGTACCTTAGCAACCGCCTAGCAACCGAGTGCCGATTTTGCCACTGCAAGCACCATTCACATTTTCTTCAGGAAATGTACATTCTAGTATTGTAATTACTATTCACCTGAACAAAACTTTGGCGCGTAACTCGTCCCGCACCGTTTGTCATAGACCCACGAATGAGGTGTCAAATCGACCGGCTCATTGAGGAGAGGTGTGCTATGACTTTTCTAAGCGATCGGGTGTACAATGTTCGCACAGCATACGAAAAAACGGCTGAAAAAACTCCCATAGACTTAACATGGGGGCCAAATCTGTGAGATCATATCTTTGGTTTAGAACAGAGGTCACCAAATGGCGGACCGCGGTCCGGGTCCGGACCCAAAAGCCGCCCCGTACGGACCCGAACCTACAGCCAAAACAGAAGGTTATGATTTAAAACCTGACGGGACGCTTCTATTTTGACCGACGCAGCTTTTGTAGTCTTTACGGTAGTGGTAGAAACGCACGGACCAATTGCATGCGAGTTAAACTATTCCACGTGATACCACTCAGCCAATCAAGTCCGCGCATCTCAGGCGGTAATCTTTGACTGTGCAGACAGATGCGAGAGTTACAGGCAAGTTACACATTGAAAAGACGGTAGAAAGAAAAAGAAAGATAGCGATACATGTAGAAAACAAATGGGGAGAATCAGACGAGTGACAGAGACGGAGAAAAGGAGAGAAACAGGCGAGTGAGACGGAGAAAGGGAGAGAAACGAGAAACAGGCGAGTGAGACGGAGAAAGGGAGAGTAAAGTTGGCCGCATTTTCACAGATTCAAATTTTCCGGATAAATAACTCGTGAGATAAACGTAGATAAACTCGTGAGATTAACTTTTTACCGTAGGCAAGCAGCTACAACTTAATTTTCCTTAAAACAAGCTTTCCTCCGCAGTGGACAAAATGCACGTCTATGTGCGCGGACGGCTGAGAGACAGATCCGAAGGGACCGACTGCAAAGTGCAAAACCTGAAAAGCGTTACTACAAAAACAGTCAATATCTTCAATGTTACACACTGCATCGTCATCAAATTCAGTTCACCCATCACTGCTGGTTATACTACAACTCTTTTAGGAAAAATATATTTTTTAATAATTTATAATTTTTCTTATAATGAAAAATATTCAATAACTTCACTAAGAAATTATGAACTTCATTATGAAAAATACATGTAATAACTTCACTATAACACACTGTACTGTCACCAAATTCAGTTCACACATCACTGATGTCTTGATAGTAGATACTACTACACTTATTATGGAAAAATGTCAATAGTGCAGTGTATTACGTTATAAGTTATTCATTATTTTTTTTATAATAAAAAATACAAAAAAGTGAATGCAAAAATACATTTTTCCAAAATAAGTGTTATAGTAGAACCAGCAGTGGAGTGTGAAATAATTCAAAAGAGGTGTTATGTAATTTGGCTCACGAGTTATTGATTCGAACTTGTGAATATGTGGCCAACATTACTTAAGTCAGAACATGCACAATTTTTTTTGTTTATTTTCTCTTATTTTGAAATGTAGCTCTATTTTATTTAGCTAATGAGAGAACATTATATCTACAGTCAAACATATTTGTTCAGTTCTATTTTACGTGTCAATAAATATTGTCAAAACATTTTTGAATTGTACTGAATTCGTTTGATTTGACAGTCAGGAATCAATTACATGCAGATAGTGATACAACTACTAGGCTACTTAAAATGTATATAATATATATCACACTAACTAGTTAGACATTATGATCTTCCGGACCTTTGCTTTAAGAAATTTTCTCTAACTGGACCTCTTAAAATTTTAGTTGAATACCCCTGGTTTAGAAGGTCATAGAGACTTGGGGCTGGGCTCTTTTGACTCGGCCTATCAAGCCGCCAATAAGTAGTGACTTCATGGCCACGCCCTAGCAACCAATTACAGCACCCTAGCAACCGAGTGGCGAATTTTGCCACTGCAAGCACCATTCACATTTTCTTCAGGAAATGTACATTCTAGTATTGTAATTACTATTCACCTGAACAAAACTTTGGCGCGTAACTCGTCCCGCACCGTTTGTCGTAGACCCACGAATGAGGTGTCAAATCGACCGGCTTATTGAGGAGAGGTGTGCTATGACTTTTCTAAGCGATCGGGTGTACGATGTTCGCACAGCGTACGAAAAAACGGCTGAAAAAACTCCCATAGACTTAACATGGGGGCCAAATCTGTGAGATCATATCTTTGGTTTAGAAGGTCATAGAGACTTGGGGCTGGGCTCTTTTGATTCGGCCAGCCAATAAGTAGTGAAACAGCAACTTCATAGCCACGCCCTAGCAACCAATTACAGCACCCTAGCAACCGGTGCCGAATTTTGCCACTGCAAGCACCATTCACATTTTCTTCAGGAAATGTACATTCTAGTATTGTAATTACTATTCACCTGAACAAAACTTTGGCGCGTAACTCGTCCCACACCGTTTGTCGTAGACCCATGAATGAGGTGTCAAATCGACCAGCTTATTGAGGAGAGGTGTGCTATGACTTTTCTAAGCGATCGGGTGTACGATGTTCGCACAGCGTACGAAAAAACGGCTGAAAAAACTCCCATAGACTTAACATGGGGACCAAATCTGTGAGATCATATCTTTGGTTTAAAAGGTCATAGAGACTTAGGGCTGGGCTCTTTTGACTCGGCCTATCAAGCAGCTAATAAGTCGTTCATAGCCACGCCCTAGCAACCAATTACAGCCCCCTAGCAACCGGGTACCGAATTTTGCCACTGCAAGCACCATTCACATTTTCTTCAGGAAATGTACATTCTAGTTAATGGTGCTTGCCAAAGGCAAAGCTCCATTCTTAATCTTCTGCATACTTATTATTAAGTTGGCTTGAAAAAGCCAACTTACTGTAATCCTATTTAAACTTATTATTATTATTATTATTCTTCTTCTTACTTGAATTTCCAAGACTAACTCCTCCTAGAGCTTTAACTCCACAAACTCCAAACTCGGACTAGACCTTCAAACTGTTCTGACTTAGTGTGCTATATCTTTTCTAACTGATCCGACTTACGGTTTTCCTAAAAATGACTATTAAAGCTCGGAAAAATCCCATCGACTTTCATTGACGGAATGTTCAAATGAGCCAAGACTTTCAAATTCCAACTGTCAAAATTCAAATTCAAACTATGGAAGCCCATTAGACTCAAAAACTCAATTAGACTCAACTACCATTCTATGTACTATTTCTAATCCATTGAAACTCATTCAAACTCATCTATCTATCTATCTATCTATCTATCTATCTATCTATCTATCTATCTATCTATCTATCTATCTATCTATCTATCTATCTAACTCATTCAAACTCATCTATCTATCTATCTATCTATCTATCTATCTATCTCATTCAAACTCATCTATCTATCTATCTATCTTTCTATCTATCTCATTCAAACTCATATATCTATCTATCTATCTATCTATCTATCTCATTCAAACTCATCTATCTATCTATCTATCTATCTATCTATCTATCTATCTATCTCATTCAAACTCATCTATCTATCTATCTATCTATCTATCTCATTCAAACTCATCTATCTATCTATCTATCTATCTATCTATCTATCTATCTCATTCAAACTCATCTATCTATCTATCTATCTATCTATCTCATTCAAACTCATCTATCTATCTATCTATCTATCTATCTATCTCATTCAAACTCATCTATCTATCTATCTCATTCAAACTCATCTATCTATCTATCTATCTATCTATCTATCATCTATCTCATTCAAACTCATCTATCTATCTATCTATCTATCTATCTATCTATCTATCATCACTGGTAGCTGCCAAGCCACTCCCTAGCAACCAAATGGAGTACCCTAGCAACCGTTTTGCAAAATCTATATCTCTGCATCAGAACATCGTACAGACATGGGGGTTGGTTTATATTGTCAAGCAGCCTTTGGAGTATCATCATTGGAAGCTTCCAAGCCACAGCCCTAGCAACGAAACGGAGTACCCTAGCAACCGTTTTGGAAAATCTATATCTCTGCATCAGAACATCGTACAGACATGGGGGTTGGTTTATATTGCCAAGCAGCCTTTGGAGTATCATCATTGGAAGCTTCCAAGCCACAGCCCTAGCAACGAAACGGAGTACCCTAGCAACCGTTTTGGAAAATCTATATCTCTGCATCAGAACATCGTACAGACATGGGGGTTAGTTTATATTGCCAAGCAGCCTTTGGAGTATCATCATTGGTAGCTGCCAAGCAACTCCCTAGCAACCAAACAGAGTACCCTAGCAACCGTTTTGCAAATTCTATATCTCTGCATCAGAACATCGTACAGACATGGGGGTTGGTTTATATTGTCAAGCAGCCTCTGGAGTATCATCATTGGTAGCTACAAAGCCACTCCCTAGCAACCAAACAGAGTACCCTAGCAACCGTTTTGCAAAATCTATATCTCTGCATCAGAACATCGTACAGACATGGGGGTTGGTTTACATTGTCAAGCAGCCTTTGGAGTATCATCACTGGTAGCTACCTAGCCACTCCCTAGCAACCAAACAGAGTACCCTAGCAACCGTTTTGCAAAATCTATATCTCTGCATAAGAACATCGTAGCGACATGGGGGTTGGTTTATATTGTCAAGCAGCCTTTGGAGTATCATCACTGGTAGCTGCCAAGCCACTCCCTAGCAACCGAACAGAGTACCCTAGCAACCGTTTTGCAAGATCTATATCTCTGCATAAGAACATCGTAGAGACATGGCAGTTGGCTCTTTTGACTCATGCTAGCAATCTGGACTTCCAACATGCTACACATGCTAGCAGTGAATAGCTACATGCTAATAGTGATTAGCCTAATGTTAAATCTAACTACTAAACTAAAACTTAAACTTTTAAACTGAAAACTCTCAAACTTCACACTTTTAAAACTACTTCAAACTTTCTGGACCGGCTTTTTCAAGCCAACTTAAAGTTTGTCCTCAAACTTTTTTATCTAGTTATTATTATTATTATTATTATTATTCCACACAAAAGTTTGGCGCGCTACTCCTCCCGCAGTTTTTGTCCTAGACTCATGAATGAGGTGTCAAATCGACCGGCTCATTGAGGAGAGGTGTGCTATGACTTTTATAAGCGATCGGACCAACGATGTTCGCACAGCGGACGAAAAAGCGGCCAAAAAAGTCCCATTGACTTACATTGAAAAATTCAAATTCACGAACATTCCGTCTCTCTCAACTGTCACTTTCTCACACACACTCACACACGCAGGCCCTTAGAAGCCTTTGTCTCTCAGACACAGACACTCATTTTCTTCCACTTTTATTTCTGCGCGCTATTTCTCCCGCAGCGTTTGTCCTAGACCCATGAATGAGGTGTCAAATCGACCGGCTTATTGAGGAGAGGTGCGCTTTTTTTTTTTTAAGCGATCGGACCAATGATGTTCGCACAGGGGGCGAAAAGCGGCCAAAAAAGTCCCATTGACTTTCAATGGCGGAATCTTCAGAAATTTGAATTTCAACTGTCACTTTCTCACACACACTCACACACGCAGGCCCTTAGAAGCCTTTCTCTCTCAGACACAGACACTCATTTTCTTCCACTTTTTTTTCTGTGCGCTACTCCTCCCGCAGTTTTTGTCCTAGACCCATGAATGAGGTGTCAAATCGACCGGCTCATTGAGGAGAGGTGTGCTATGACTTTTATAAGCGATCGGGTGTACGATGTTCGTCCGGCGGGCGAAAAAGTAGCGAAAAAAATCCCATAGACTTTGCATTGGGACAAACTTTGACGAGTAATAGCTCCTAACGAGAATTTCATAGAAACATGTGGGTTACCAGGTTTGAAGAGCCTGATAGGCTCTCTCAGACCATACCTCAAAATGGGGTGTAAGTTGTACCCCTGGGGCGCAAGAGCTGCCCAAAGTTGCCCCATAGACATACTATGGTGAAGCCGTGCCCATGAACCAGGAAGTACTGTGTTTTTCCTACTATGGGAAATTACATAGGGATTTTGTATTGAACATAACTCTGGATTGCAGTGTCATAGAGACAAGGGGGTGGGCTCATTTTACTCAGGCAACCAATCAGTCTCTCCGGATCATTGTGAAGCTATCAAGCCACGCCCTAGCAACCATATAGAGCACCTTAGTAACATGCTCCATAGACTTCCATTGAAAAAGATCAAATGAATATCTTTGGATAGAAGTGTCGTACAAACAAGAGGGTGGGCTCATTTGACTCGAGGCAGCAAACCGCCAATCACAAATCACCTTAAAGACATCATAGCCACGCCTTAGCAACCATTTAGAGCACCCTAGCAACCCAAAGCATAGGCAGATATCTTCAAAACTGAATATCATAGAGGCATGGGGGTTGGTTAATATCACTCATACTGGCAAGCAGCCTTTGGTTTATCATTACTGGCAGCTGCCAAGCCACTCCCTAGCAACCAAACAGAGTACCCTAGCAACCGTTTTGCAAGATCTATATCTCTGCATCAGAACATCGTAAAGACATGGGTGTTGGTTTATATTGTCAAGCAGCCTTTGGAGTATCATCATTGGTAGCTGCCAAGCCACTCCCTAGCAACCAAACAGAGTACCCTAGCAACCGTTTAGCAAGATCTATATCTCTGCATCAGAGCATCATAGAGACATGGGGGTTGGCTCTTTTGACTCATGCTAGCAAACTGGACTACCAACATGCTACACATGCTAGCGGTTAATAGCTACATGCTAATAGTGATTAGCTAAGTGCTAAAGTGGGCTAAGAACTCTATAGGAACTTCATAGTAACTATCTGTGACAACTACCAACCACCTAGTAACACCCTAGCAACCACTCAGGTTACCATAGCAACCGCCTAGCAACCACCCAGAACACCCTAGCAACCGCCTAGCAACACCATAGTGACCACCCCAGGTACCTTAGCAACTGCCTAGCAACACCCTAGCAACCACCCAGGTTACCATAGCAACCGCCTAGCAACCACCCAGAACACCCTAGCAACCGCCTATCAACACCTTATCAACCACCCCAAGTACCTTAGCAACTGCCTAGCAACACCCTAGCAACCACCCAGGTTACATAGCAATCGCCTAGCAACCACCCAGAACACCCTAGCAACCGTTTATCAACACCTTAGCAACCACCCCAAGTACCTTAGCAACTGCCTAGCAACACCCTAGCAACCACCCAGGTTACAATAGCAACCGCCTAGCAACCACCCCAAGTACCTTAGCAACCGCCTAGCAACCGAGTGGCGATTTTGCCACTGCAAGCACCATTCACATTTTCTTCAGGAAATGTACATTCTAGTATTGTAATTACTATTCACCTGAACAAAACTTTGGCGCGTAACTCGTCCCGCACCATTTGTCGTAGACCCATGAATGAGGTGTCAAATCGACCGGCTTATTGAGGAGAGGTGTGCTATGACTTTTCTAAGCGATCAGGTGTACGATGTTCGCACAGCGTACAAAAAAACGGCTGAAAAAACTCCCATAGACTTAACATGGGGGCCAAATCTGTGAGATCATATCTTTGGTTTAGAAGGTCATAGAGACTTGGGGCTGGGCTCTTTTGACTCGGCCTATCAAGCCGCCAATAAGTAGTGACTTCATGGCCACGCCCTAGCAACCAATTACAGCACCCTAGCAACCGGTGCCGAATTTTGCCACTGCAAGCACCATTCACATTTTCTTCAGGAAATGTACATTCTAGTATTGTAATTACTATTCACCTAGACAAAACTTTGGCGCGTAACTCGTCCCACACCATTTGTCGTAGACCCACGAATGAGGTGTCAAATCGACCGGCTTATTGAGGAGAGGTGTGCTATGACTTTTATAATCGAACGGGTGTACGATGTTCGCACAGCAGACGAAAAATTGTCTGAAAAATGTCCCATAGACTTAACATGGGGACCAAATCTGTGAGATCATATCTTTGGATCAGAAGGTCGTAGAGACTTGGGGCTGGGCTCTTTTGACTCGGCCTATCAAGCAACCAATAAGTAGTGACTTTATAGCCATGCCCTAGTAACCGATTACAGCACCCTAGCAACCGGGTTCCAAATTTTGCCACTGCAAGCACCATTCACATTTTCTTCAGGAAATGTACATTCTAGTTATTAATGGTGCTTGCCAAAGGCAAAGCTCCATTCTTATTCTCCTGCATACTTATTCTTCTTCTTCTTCTTCTTCTTCTTCTTCTTCTTCCACTTTTTTTTCTGCGCGCTACTCCTCCCGCAGCTTTTGTCCTAGACCCATGAATGAGGTGTCAAATCGACCGGCTCATTGAGGAGAGGTGTGCTATGACTTTTATAAGCGATCGGACCAACGATGTTCGCACAGCGGACGAAAAAGCGGCCAAAAAAAACCCATTGACTTACATTGAAAAATTCAAATTCACGAACATTCCGTCTCTCTCAACTGTCACTTTCTCACACACACTCACACACACGCAGGCCCTTAGAAGCCTTTCTCTCTCAGACACAGACACTCATTTTCTTCCACTTTTATTTCTGCGCGCTACTCCTCCCGCAGCGTTTGTCCTAGACCCATGAATGAGGTGTCAAATCGACCGGCTCATTGAGGAGATGTGTGTTATGACTTTTATAAGCGATCGGACCAACGATGTTCGCACAGGGGGCGAAATAGCGGCCAAAAAAGTCCCATTGACTTTCAATGGCGGAATCTTCAGAAATTTGAATTTCAACTGTCACTTTCTCACACACACTCACACACGTAGGCCCTTAGAACCCTTTCTCTCACTCACTCACTATTGATCACAGTGTGATAGAGACAAGGGGGCGGGCTCATTTCACTCAGGCAACCAATCAGTGTCTCAGGATCATTGTGAAGCTATCAAGCCACGCCTTAGCAACCATATAGAGCACCATAGCAACAAGTTCCATAGACTTCCATTGAAAAAGATCAAAGGAATATCTTTGGATAGGAGTGTCATAGAAACATGAGGGTGGGCTCATTTGACTCGGGGCAGCAAACGGCCAATCACGAATCACCTTAAACACTTCATAGCCACGCCCTAGCAACCATTTAGAGCACCCTAGCAACCCAAAGCAAAGAGGGATATCTTCAAATCTGAATATCATAGAGGCATGGGGGTTGGTTTATATCATTCCTACTGGCAAGCATCCTTTGGTGTATCATCATTGGCAGCTGCCAGGCCACTCCCTATCAACCAAACAGAGTACCCTAGCAACCGTTTTGCAAGACCTATATCTCTGCATCAGAACATCATAGAGACATGTGGGTTGGCTTATATTGTCAAGCAGCCTTTGAAGTATCGTCATTGGCAGCTGCCAAGCCACTCCCTAGCAACCAAACAGAGTACCCTAGCAACCGTTTAGCGAGACCTATATCTCTGCATCAGAGCATCATAGAGACATGGCGGTTGGCTCTTTTGACTCATGCTAGCAAATTGGACTTCCAACATGCTACACATGCTAGCGGTGAATAGCTACATGCTAATAGTGATTAGCTAAGTGCTAAAGTGGGCTGAGAACACGCCAGGAACTCTATAGAAACTCCATAGTAACTATCTGTGACAACTACCAACCACCTAGTAACACCATAGCAACCACCCTGGTTACCATAGCAACCGCCTAGCAACCACCGAGAACACCCTAGCAACCTCCTAGCAACACCATAGTGACCACCCAGGGTACCTTAGCAACTGCCTAGCAACCACCCAGGTTACCATAGCAACCGCCTAGCAACCACCCAGAACACCCTAGCAACCGCCTAGCAACACCTTATCAACCACTCCAAGTACCTTAGCAACTGCCTAGCAACACCCTAACAACCACCCGGGTTACCATAGCAACCGCCTAGCAACCACCCAGAACACCCTAGCAACCTCCTAGCAACACCATAGTGACCACCCAGGGTACCTTAGCAACTGCCTAGCAACCACCCAGGTTACCATAGCAACCGCCTAGCAACCACCCAGAACACCCTAGCAACCGCCTAGCAACACCTTAGCAACCACCCCAAGTACCTTAGCAACCGCCTAGCAACCGAGTGCCGATTTTGCCACTGCAAGCACCATTCACATTTTCTTCAGGAAATGTACATTCTAGTATTGTAATTACTATTCACCTGAACAAAACTTTGGCGCGTAACTCGTCCCGCACCGTTTGTCATAGACCCACGAATGAGGTGTCAAATCGACCGGCTCATTGAGGAGAGGTGTGCTATGACTTTTCTAAGCGATCGGGTGTACAATGTTCGCACAGCATACGAAAAAACGGCTGAAAAAACTCCCATAGACTTAACATGGGGGCCAAATCTGTGAGATCATATCTTTGGTTTAGAAGGTCATAGAGACTTGGGGCTGGGCTCTTTTGACTCGGCCTATCAAGCCGCCAATAAGTAGTGACTTCATGGCCACGCCCTAGCAACCAATTACAGCACCCTAGCAACCGAGTGGCGAATTTTGCCACTGCAAGCACCATTCACATTTTCTTCAGGAAATGTACATTCTAGTATTGTAATTACTATTCACCTGAACAAAACTTTGGCGCGTAACTCGTCCCGCACCGTTTGTCGTAGACCCACGAATGAGGTGTCAAATCGACCGGCTTATTGAGGAGAGGTGTGCTATGACTTTTCTAAGCGATCGGGTGTACGATGTTCGCACAGCGTACGAAAAAACGGCTGAAAAAACTCCCATAGACTTAACATGGGGGCCAAATCTGTGAGATCATATCTTTGGTTTAGAAGGTCATAGAGACTTGGGGCTGGGCTCTTTTGATTCGGCCAGCCAATAAGTAGTGAAACAGCAACTTCATAGCCACGCCCTAGCAACCAATTACAGCACCCTAGCAACCGGTGCCGAATTTTGCCACTGCAAGCACCATTCACATTTTCTTCAGGAAATGTACATTCTAGTATTGTAATTACTATTCACCTGAACAAAACTTTGGCGCGTAACTCGTCCCACACCGTTTGTCGTAGACCCATGAATGAGGTGTCAAATCGACCAGCTTATTGAGGAGAGGTGTGCTATGACTTTTCTAAGCGATCGGGTGTACGATGTTCGCACAGCGTACGAAAAAACGGCTGAAAAAACTCCCATAGACTTAACATGGGGACCAAATCTGTGAGATCATATCTTTGGTTTAAAAGGTCATAGAGACTTAGGGCTGGGCTCTTTTGACTCGGCCTATCAAGCAGCTAATAAGTCGTTCATAGCCACGCCCTAGCAACCAATTACAGCCCCCTAGCAACCGGGTACCGAATTTTGCCACTGCAAGCACCATTCACATTTTCTTCAGGAAATGTACATTCTAGTATTGTAATTACTATTCACCTAGACAAAAATTTGGCGCGTAACTCATCCCGCACCGTTTGTCGTAGACCCACGAATGAGGTGTCAAATCGGCCGGCTTATTGAGGAGAGGTGTGCTATGACTTTTCTAAGTGATCGGGTGTACGATGTTCGCACAGCGGACGAAAAATCGTCTGAAAAATGTCCCATAGACTTAACATGGGGACCAAATCTGTGAGATCATATCTTTGGTTTAGAAGGTCGTAGAGACTTGGGGCTGGGCTCTTTTGACTCGGCCTATCAAGCCGCCAATAAGTAGTGACTTCATGGCCACGCCCTAGCAACCAATTACAGCACCCTAGCAACCGAGTGGCGAATTTTGCCACTGCAAGCACCATTCACATTTTCTTCAGGAAATGTACATTCTAGTATTGTAATTACTATTCACCTAGACAAAACTTTGGCGCGTAACTCGTCCCGCACCGTTTGTCGTAGACCCACAAATGAGGTGTCAAATCGACCGGCTTATTGAGGAGAGGTGTGCTATGACTTCTCTAAGCAATCTGGTGTATGATGTTCGCACAGCGTACGAAAAAACGGCTGAAAAAACTCCCATAGACTTAACATGGGGGCCAAATCTGTGAGATCTTATCTTTGGTTTAGAAGGTCATAAAGACTTGGGGCTGGGCTCTTTTGACTCGGACTACCAAGCCGCCAATAAGTAGGGTGCCAAGCCACTCCCTAGCAACCAAACAGAGTACCCTAGCAACCGTTTAGCAAGATCTATATCTCTGCATCAGAACATCGTAAAGACATGGGGGTTGGTTTATATTGACAAGCAGCCTTTGGAGTATCATCATTGGTAGCTACCAGGCCACTCCCTAGCAACCAACCAGATTACCCTAGCAACCGTTTTTCAAGATCCATATCTCTGCATCAGAACATCATAAAGACATGGGGGTTGGTTTATATTGTCAAGCAGCCTTTGGAGTATCATCATTGGCAACTGCCAAGCCACTCCCTAGCAACCAAACAGAGTACCCTAGCAACCATTTAGCGATGCCTATATCTCTGCATCAGAACATCGTAGAGACATGGGGGTTGGCTTTTTTGACTCATGCTAGCAAACTGTACTTGCAACATGCTACACATGCTAGCAGTTAATAGCTACATGCTAATAGTGATTAGCTAAGTGCTAAAGTGGGCTGAGAACATGCTAAGAACTCTATAGAAACTCCATAGTAACTATCTGTGCCAACTACCAACCACCTAGTAACACCATAGCAACCACCCTGGTTACCATAGCAACCGCCCAGAACACCCTAGCAACCGCCTAGCAACACAGTAGTGACCACTCCAGGTACCTTAACAACTGCCTAGCAACACCCTAGCAACCACCCTGGTTACCATAGCAACCGCATAGCAACCACCCAGAACACCATAGCAACCGCCTAGCAACGCCTTAGCAACCACCCCAAGTACCTTAGCAACTGCCTAGCAACACCCTAGCAACCACCCTGGTTACCATAGAAACCGCCTAGCAACCGCCTAGCAACACCTTAGCAACCACCCCAAGTACCTTAGCAACTGCCTAGCAACACCCTAGCAACCACCCTGGTTACCATAGAAACCGCCTAGCAACCGCCTAGCAACACCTTAGCAACCACCCCAAGTACCTTAGCAACTGCCTAGCAACACCCTAGCAACCACCCAGGTTACCATAGCAACCACCTAGCAACCACCCAGAACACCCTAGCAACCGCCTAGCAACACCTTAGCAACCACCCCAAGTACCTTAGCAACCGCCTAGCAACTGAGTGCCGATTTTGCCACTGCAAGCACCATTCACATTTTCTTCAGGAAATGTACATTCTAGTTCTTCTTCTTCTTCTTCTGGCCAAATTATCGGCACGCTACTCCTCCCGCAGTTTTTGTCCTAGACCCACGAATGAGGTGTCAAATCGACCGGCTCATTGAGGAGTGGTGTGCTATGACTTTTATAAGCGATCGGACCAACGATGTTCGCACAGGGGGCGAAAAAGCGGCCAAAAAAGTCCCATTGACTTTCAATGGCGGAATGTTCAGAAATTCAAATCTCAACTGTCACTTTCTCACACACACTCACACACGCAGGCCCTTAGAAGCCTTTCTCTCTCAGACACAGACACTCATTTTCTTCCACTTTTATTTCTGCGCGCTACTCCTCCCGCAGCGTTTGTCCTAGACCCATGAATGAGGTGTCAAATCGACCGGCTCATTGAGGAGAGGTGTGCTATGACTTTTATAAGCGATCGGACCAACGATGTTCGTACAGCGGACGAAAAAGCGGCCAAAAAAAGTCCCATTGACTTTCAATGGCGGAATCTTCAGAAATTTGAATTTCAACTGTCACTTTCTCACACACACTCACACACGTAGGCCCTCAGAACCCTTTCTGTCACTCACTCACTATTGATCACAGTGTCATAGAGACAAGGGGGTGGGCTCATTTCACTCAGACAACCAATCAGTGTCTCAGGATCATTGTGAAGCTATCAAGCCACGCCCTAGCAACCATATAGAGCACCATAGCAACAAGTTCCATAGACTTCCATTGAAAAAGATCAAAGGAATATCTTTGGATAGAAGTGTCATAGAAACATGAGGGTGGGCTCATTTGACTTGGGACATCAAACAGCCAATCACAAATCACCTTAAAGACTTCATAGCCACGCCCTAGCAACCATTTAGAGCACCCTAGCAACCCAAAGCATAGAGGGATATCTTCAAATCTGAATATCATAGAGGCATGGGGGTTGGTTTATATCATTCATACTGGCAAGCAGCCTTTGGAGTATCATCATTGGTAGCTGCCAGGCCACTCCCTAGCAACCAAACAGAGTACCCTAGCAACCGTGTAGCGAGACCTATATCTCTGCATCAGAGCATCATACAGACATGGGGGTTGGTTTATATTGTCAAGCAGCGTTTGGAGTTTCATCATTGGTAGCTGCCAAGCCACTCCCTAGCAACCAAACAGAGTACCCTAGCAACCGTTTAGCGAGACCTATATCTCTGCATCAGAGCATAGTAAAGACATGGCAGTTGGCTCTTTTGACTCATGCTAGCAAACTGGACTTCCAACATGCTACACATGCTAGCAGTGAATAGCTACATGCTAATAGTGATTAGCTTAGGGTTTAAACATGACACAAACTAGTAAAAGTAGTGACACAGCAACTTCATAGCCATGCCCTAGCAACAAATTACAGCACCCTAGCAACCGGTGCCGAATTTTGCCACTGCAAGCACCATTCACATTTTCTTCAGGAAATGTACATTCTAGTATTGTAATTACTATTCACCTGAACAAAATGTTGGCGCGTAACTCGTCCCACACCTTTTGTCGTAGACCCATGAATGAGATGTCAAATCGACCGGCTTATTGAGGAGAGGTGTGCTATGACTTTTCTAAGCGATCGGGTGTACGATGTTCGCACAGTGTACGACAAATCAGCTGAAAAAAGTCCCATAGACTTAACATTCGGACAAAATCTGTGAGATCATATTTTTGGATCAGAAGGTCATAGAGACTTGGGGCTGGGCTCTTTTGATTCGGCCAGCCAATAAGTAGTGACACAGCAACTTCATAGCCACGCCCTAGCAACCAATTACAGCACCCTAGCAACCGGTGCTGAATTTTGCCACTGCAAGCACCATTCACATTTTCTTCAGGAAATGTACATTCTAGTATTGTAATTACTATTCACCTGAACAAAACTTTGGCGCGTAACTCGTCCCGCACCGTTTGTCGTAGACCCATGAATGAGGTGTCAAATCGACCGGCTTATTGAGGAGAGGTGTGCTATGACTTTTCTTAGCGATCGGGTGTACGATGTTCGCACAGCGGACGAAATATCGGCTGAAAAAAGTCCCATAGACTTAACATTGGGACAAAATGAGTGAGATCATATCTTTGGATCAGAAGATCGTAGAGACTTGGGGCTGGGCTCTTTTGACTCGGCCTATCAAGCCGCCAATAAGTAGTGACTTCATGGCCACGCCCTAGCAACCGATTACAGCACCCTAGCAACCGGTTTCCGAATTTTGCCACTGCAAGCACCATTCACATTTTCTTCAGGAAATGTACATTCTAGTATTGTAATTACTATTCACCTGAACAAAACTTTGGCGCGTAACTCATCCCGCACCGTTTGTTGTAGACCCACGAATGAGGTGTCAAATCGACCGGCTTATTGAGGAGAGGTGTGCTATGACTTTTCTAAGCAATCAGGTGTACGATGTTCGCACAGCGTACGAAAAAAACAGCTGAAAAACTCCCATAGACTTAACATGGGGGCCAAATCTGTGAGATCATATCTTTGGTTTAGAAGGTCATAGAGACTTGGGGCTGGGCTCTTTTGACTCGGCCTATCAAGCTGCCAATAAGTAGTGACTTCATGGCCACACCCTAGCAACCAATTACAGCACCCTAGCAACCGGGTGCCGAATTTTGCCACTGCAAGCACCATTCACATTTTCTTCAGGAAATGTACATTCTAGTTAATGGTGCTTGCCAAAGGCAAAGCTCCATTCTTAATCTTCTGCATACTTATTATTATTAATGGTGCTTGCCAAAGGCAAAGCTCCATTCTTAATCTTCTGCATACTTATTATTATTATTCTTCTTCTTCTGGACACTTTCGTCTGCGCGTAACTCGTCCCGCAGTTTTTGTCATAGACCCACGAATGAGGTGTCAAATCGACCGGCCTATTGAGGAGTGGTGTGCTATGACTTTTATAAGCGATCGGGTGTACGATGTTCGTCCGGCGGGCGAAAAATCGGGCGAAAAATCCCATAGACTTAACATTGCGATGAACTTTGACGAGTCATAGCTCCTAACGAGAATTTCGTAGAAACATGTGAGTTACCACGTTTGAAGAGGCTGACAGGCTCTCTCAGACCATACCTCAAAATGGGGTGTAAGTTGTACCCCTGGGGCGCAAGAGCTGCCCAAATTTGCCCCATAGACATACTATGGTGAAGCCGTGCCCATGAACCAGGAAGTACTGTGTTTTTCCTACTATGGGAAATTACATAGGGATTTTGTATTGAACATAACTCTGGATCACAATGACATAGAGACAAGGGGGCCGGCTCATTTCACTCAGGTGACCAATCAGTCTCCCAGGATCATTGTGAAGCTATCAAGCCACGCCCTAGCAACCATATAGAGCACCATAGCAACAAGTTCCATAGACTTCCATTGAAAAAGATCAAAGGAATATCTTTGGATAGAAGTGTCATAGAAACATGAGGGTGGGCTCATTTGACTCGGGGCAGCAAACGGCCAATCACGAATCACCTTCAAGACCTCCTAGCCACGCCCTAGCAACCATTAAGAGCACCCTAGCAACACAAAGCAAAGAGGGATATCTTCAAATCTGAATATCATGCAAGCATGGGGGTTGGTTTAAATCATTCATACTGGCAAGCAGCCTTTGGTGTATCATCATTGGCAGCTGCCAAGCCACTCCCTAGCAACCAAACAGAGTACCCTAGCAACCGTTTTTCAAGATGTATATCTCTGCATCAGAACATCGTAAAGACATGGGGGTTGGTTTATATTGTCAAGCAGCCTTTGGAGTATCATCATTGGTAGCTGCCAAGCCACTCCTTAGCAACCAAACAGAGTACCCTAGCAACCGTTTAGCAAGATCTATATCTCTGCATCAGAGCATCATAGAGACATGGCGGTTGGTTTATATTGTCAAGCAGCCTTTGGAGTATCATCATTGGCAACTGCCAAGCCACTCCCTAGCAACCAAACAGAGTACCCTAGCAACCATTTAGCGATGCCTATATCTCTGCATCAGAACATCGTAGAGACATGGGGCTTGGCTTTTTTGACTCATGCTAGCAAACTGTACTTGCAACATGCTACACATGCTAGCAGTTAATAGCTACATGCTAATAGTGATTAGCTAAGTGCTAAAGTGGGCTGAGAACATGCTAAGAACTCTATAGAAACTCCATAGTAACTATCTGTGCCAACTACCAACCACCTAGTAACACCATAGCATCCACCCAAGTTACCATAGCAACCGCCCAGAACACCCTAGCAACCGCCTAGCAACACCATAGTGACCACTCCAGGTACCTTAACAACTGCCTAGCAACACCTTAGCAACCACCCAGGTTACCATAGCAACCGCCTAGCAACCACCCAGAACACCCTAGCAACCGCCTAGCAACACCTTAGCAACCACCCCAGGTACCTTATCAACTGCCTAGCAACCACCCTGGTTACCATAGCAACCGCCTAGCAACCACCCAGAACACCCTAGCAACCGCCTAGCAACCACCCAGAACACCTTAGCAACCGCCTAGCAACACCTTAGCAACCACCCCAAGTACCTTAGCAACTGCCTAGCAACACCCTAGCAACCACCCTGGTTACCATAGCAACCGCATAGCAACCACCCAGAACACCATAGCAACCGCCTAGCAACGCCTTAGCAACCACCCCAAGTACCTTAGCAACTGCCTAGCAACACCCTAGCAACCACCCTGGTTACCATAGCAACCGCCTAGCAACCACCCAGAACATCCTAGCAACCGCATAGCAACACCTTAGCAACCACCCCAAGTACCTTAGCAACCGCCTAGCAACCACCCAGAACACCTTAGCAACCACCCAGGTTACCATAACAACCGCCTAGCAACCACCCAGAACACCCTAGCAACCGCCTATCAACACCTTAGCAACCACCCAGGTTACCATAGCAACCGCCTAGCAACCACCCAGAACATCCTAGCAACCGCCTAGCAACACCTTAGCAACCACCCCAAGTACCTTAGCAACCGCCTAGCAACCACCCAGAACACCCTAGCAACCACCCAGGTTACCATAGCAACCGCCTAGCAACCACCCAGAACACCCTAGCAACCGCCTATCAACACCTTAGCAACCACCCAGGTTACCATAGCAATCGCCTAGCAACCACCCAGAACACCCTAGCAACCGTTTAGCAACACCTTAGCAACCACCCCAAGTACCTTAGCAACTGCCTAGCAACACCCTAGCAACCACCCAGGTTACCATAGCAACCGCCTAGCAACCACCCAGAACACCCTAGCAACCGCCTAGCAACCGAGTGGCGATTTTGACCCATTGAAAAGTCCCATTGACTTTCAATGGCGGAATCTTCAGAAATTTGAATTTCAACTGTCACTTTCTCACACACACTCACACACGCAGGCCCTTAGAAGCCTTTCTCTCTCAGACACAGACACTCATTTTCTTCCACTTTTTTTTCTGCGCGCTACTCCTCCCGCAGTTTTTGTCCTAGACCCATGAATGAGGTGTCAAATCGACCGGCTTATTGAGGAGTGGTGTGCTATGACTTTTATAAGCAATCGGGTGTACGATGTTCGTCCAGCGGGCGAAAAAGTAGCGAAAAAAATCCCATAGACTTTGCATTGCGACAAATTTTGACGAGTCATAGCTCCTAACGAGGATTTCGTAGAAACATGTAATTTACCACGTTTGAAGAGGCTAACAGCCTCTGTCAGACCATATCTCAAAATAGGGTCTAAGTTGTACCCCTGGGGCACAGGGGCTGCCCAAAGTTGCCCCATAGACATACTATGGTGAAGCCGTGCCCATGAAACACTGTGTTTTTCCTACTATGGGAAATAACATAGGGATTTTGTATTGAACATAACTCTGGATCACAATGTCATAGAGACAAGGGGGTGGGCCCATTTTACTCAGGCAACCAATCAGTCTCTCAGGATCATTGTGAAGCTATAAAGCCACGCCCTAGCAACCATATAGAGCACCATAGCAACAAGTTCCACTGACTTCCATTGAAAAAGATCAAAGGAATATCTTTGGATAGGAGTGTCATAGAAACATGAGGGTGGGCTCATTTGACTCGGGGCAGCAAACGGCCAATCACCTTCAACACTTCATAGCCACGCCCTAGCAACCATTTAGAGCACTCTAGCAACCCAAAGCATAGAGGGATATCTTCAAATCTGAATATCATAGAGGCATGGGGGTTGGTTTATAGCATTCATACTGGCAAGCAGCCTTTGGTTTATCATTACTGGCAGCTGCCAAGCCACTCCCTAGCAACCAAACAGAGTACCCTAGCAACCGTTTAGCAAGATCTATATCTCTGCATCAGAACATCGTAAAGACATGGGGGTTGGTTTATATTGTCAAGCAGCCTTTGGAGTATCATCATTGGTAGCTGCCAGGCCACTCCCTAGCAACCAACCAGATTACCCTAGCAACCGTTTTTCAAGATCCATATCTCTGCATCAGAACATCATAAAGACATGGGGGTTGGTTTATATTGTCAAGCAGCCTTTGGAGTATCATGATTGGCAACTGCCAAGCCACTCCCTAGCAACCAAACAGAGTACCCTAGCAACCATTTAGCGATGCCTATATCTCTGCATCAGAACATCGTAGAGACATGGGGGTTGGCTTTTTTGACTCATGCTAGCAAACTGGACTTCCAACATGCTACACATGGTAGCAGTGAATAGCTACATGCTAATAGTGATTAGCTTAGGGTTTAAACATGACACAAACTAGTAAAAATGTGTTAGCATCATGCTGGTAGCATGCTAATTGTGTTAGCATCATGCTAGCAGCATGCTAATCATGTTAGCATTATGCTAGCAAACATGCTAATCATGTTAGCATCTTGTTAAAAACATGCTAGCAACATGGTAATCATGCTAGCATCATGCTAACATTATGCTAATCATGTTAGCATGTTGCTATCATTATGCTAACATGATTAGCATCTTGTTAAAAACAAATGCTAGCAACATGGTAATCATGCTAGCATCATGCTAGCATTATGCTAATCATGTTAGCATTTTTTGCTAGCATTATGGTAACATGATTAGCATCTTGTTTAAAACATGCTAGCAGCATGCTAAGGGTGTTAGCATCATGCTAGCAACATTATGTTAGCAGCATTATGTTAGCAACATGCAAACATGATTAGCATCTTGTTAAAATAATGCTAGCAACATGGTAATCATGCTAGCATCATGCTAGCATTATGCTAATCATGTTAGCATGTTTGCTAGCATTATGCTAACATGATTAGCATCTTGTTTAAAACATGCTAGCAGCATGCTAAGGGTGTTAGCATCATGCTAGCAACATGCTAATCATGTTAGCATCTTGCTAAAAACATCCTAGCAGGATGGTAATTATGTTAGCATCATAATGCTAATCAAGAGTGCCGAGTTTTGCCACTGCAAGCACCATTCACATTTTCTTCAGGAAATGTACATTCTAGTATTGTAATTACTATTCACCTGAACAAAATTTTGGCGCGTAACTCGTTCCGCACCGTTTGTCGTAGACCCACAAGTGAGGTGTCAAATCGACCGGCTTATTGAGGAGAGGTGTGCTATGACTTTTCTAAGCGATCGGGTGTACGATGTTCGCACAGCGTACGAAAAAACGGCTGAAAAAACTCCCATAGACTTAACATGGGGGCCAAATCTGTGAGATCATATCTTTGGTTTAGAGGGTCATAGAGACTTGGGGCTGGGTTCTTTTGACTCGGCCTATCAAGTCGCCAATAAGTAGTGACTTCATGGCCACACCCTAGCAACCAATTACAGCACCCTAGCAACCGAATGGCAAATTTTGCCACTGCAAGCACCATTCACATTTTCTTCAGGAAATGTACATTCTAGTATTGTAATTACTATTCACCTGAACAAAACTTTGGCGCGTAACTCGTCCCACACCGTTTGTCGTAGACCCATGAATGAGGTGTCAAATCGACCAGCTTATTGAGGAGAGGTGTGCTATGACTTTTCTAAGCGATCGGGTGTACGATGTTCGCACAGCGTACGAAAAAACGGCTGAAAAAACTCACATAGACTTAACATGGGGACCAAATCTGTGAGATCATATCTTTGGTTTAAAAGGTCATAGAGACTTAGGGCTGGGCTCTTTTGACTCGGCCTATCAAGCAGCTAATAAGTCGTTCATAGCCACGCCCTAGCAACCAATTACAGCCCCCTAGCAACCGGGTACCGAATTTTGCCACTGCAAGCACCATTCACATTTTCTTCAGGAAATGTACATTCTAGTTAATGGTGCTTGCCAAAGGCAAAGCTCCATTCTTATTCTGCTGCATACTTATTATTATTCTGCTTCTTCTTCTTCTTCTTCTTCTGGACAAAATTTCGGCGCGTAACTAGTCCCGCAGCTTTTGTCCTAGACCCACGAATGAGGTGTCAAATCGTGCGGATTATTCGGGAATGGTGTGCTATGACTTTTATAAGCGATCGGGTGTACGATGTTCGTCCGGCGGGCGAAAAATCGGGCGAAAAATCCCATTGACTTAACATTGCAACGAACTTTGACGAGTCATAGCTCCTAACGAGAATTTCGTAGAAACATGTGGGTCACCACGATTGAAGGGGCTGACAGGTTCTGTCAGACCATACCTCAAAATGGGATGTAAGTTGTACCCCTGGGGCACAAGAGCTGCCCAAAGTTGCCCCATAGACATACTATGGTGAAGCCGTGCCCATGAAATGGTGTGTTTTTCCTACTATGGGAAATTACATAGGGATTTTGTATTGAACATAACTCTGGATTACAATGTCATAGAGACAAGGGGGTGGGCTCATTTTACTCAGGCAACCAATCAGTCTCTCAGGATCATTGTGAAGCTATCAAGCCACGCCCTAGCAACCATATAGAGCACCTTAGTAACAAGCTCCATAGACTTCCATTGAAAAAGATCTTTGGATAGGAGTGTCGTACAAACATGAGGGTGGGCTCATTTGACTCGAGGCAGCAAACCGCCAATCACAAATCACCTTAAAGACATCATAGCCACGCCTTAGCAACCATTTATAGCACCCTAGCAACCCAAAGCATAGGCAGATATCTTCAAATCTGAATATCATAGAGGCATGGGGGTTGGTTTATATCATTCATACTGGCAAGCAGCCTTTGGTTTATCATTACTGGCAGTTGCCAAGCCACTCCCTAGCAACCAAACAGAGTACCCTAGCAACGGTTTTGCAAGATCTATATCTCTGCATCAGAACATCGTAAAGACATGGGGGTTGGTTTATATTGTCAAGCAGCCTTTGGAGTATCATCATTGGTAGCTGCCAAGCCACTCCTTAGCAACCAAACAGAGTACCTTAGCAACCGTTTAGCAAGATTTATATCTCTGCATCAGAGCATCATAGAGACATGGCGGTTGGCTCTTTTGACTCATGCTAGCAAACTGGACTTCCAACATGCTACACATGCTAGCAGTGAATAGCTACATGCTAATAGTGATTAGCTTAGGGTTTAAACATGACACAAACTAGTAAAAATGTGTTAACATCATGCTAGTGGCATGCTAATTGTGTTAGCATGATGGTAGTAGCATGCTAATCATGTTAGCATCATGCTAGCAAACATGCTAATCATGTTAGCATCTTGTTAAAAACATGCTAGCAACATGGTAATCATGCTAGCATCATGTTAGTATTATGCTAATCATGTTAGCATGTTGCTAGAATTATGCTAACATGATTAGCATCTTGTTAAAATCATGGTAGCAACATGGTAATCATGCTAGCATCATGCTAGCATTATGCTAATCATGTTAGCATGTTGCTAGCATTATGCTAACATGATTAGAATCTTGCTAAAAACATGCTAGCAGCATGCTAAGGGTGTTAGCATCATGCTAGCAACATGCTAATCATGTTAGCATCTTGCTAAAAACATCCTAGCAGGACGGTAATTATGTTAGCATCATGCTAATCAAGAGTGCCGAGTTTTGCCACTGCAAGCACCATTCACATTTTCTTCAGGAAATGTACATTCTAGTATTGTAATTACTATTCACCTGAACAAAACTTTGGCGCGTAACTCGTCCCGCACCGTTTGTCACAGACCCACGAATGAGGGGTCAAATCGACCGGCTTATTGAGGAGAGGTGTGCTATGACTTTTCTAAGCGATCGGGTGTACGATGTTCGCACAGCGTACGAAAAAACGGCTGAAAAAACTCCCATAGACTTAACATGGGGGCCAAATCTGTGAGATCATATCTTTGGTTTAGAAGGTCATAGAGACTTGGGGCTGGGCTCTTTTGACTCGGCCTATCAAGCTGCCAATAAGTAGTGACTTCATGGCCACACCCTAGCAACCACTTACAGCACCCTAGCAACCGGGTGCTGAATTTTGCCACTGCAAGCACCATTCACATTTTCTTCAGGAAATGTACATTCTAGTATTGTAATTACTATTCACCTGAACAAAACTTTGGCGCGTAACTCGTCCCGCACCGTTTGTCGTAGACCCATGAATGAGGGTCAAATCGACCGGCTTATTGAGGAGAGGTGTGCTATGACTTTTCTAAGCGATCGGGTGTACGATGTTCGCACAGCGTACGAAAAAACGGCTTAAAAAACTCCCATAGACTTAACATGGGGGCCAAATCTGTGAGATCATATCTTTGGTTTAGAAGGTCATAGAGAGTTGGGGCTGGGCTCTTTTGACTCGGCCTATCAGGCTTGACTTCAGGCTTGACTTCTTGGCCACACCCTAGCAACCAATTACAGCACCCTAGCAACCGGGTGGCGAATTTTGCCACTGCAAGCACCATTCACATTTTCTTCAGGAAATGTACATTCTAGTTATAATTATTATTATTCTTCCACACGTTTCGTCTGCGCGTAACTAGTCCCGCACCGTTTGTCGTAGACCCACAAATGAGGTGTCAAATCGACCGGCTTATTGAGGAGTGGTGTGCTATGACTTTTATAAGCGATCGGACCAACGATGTTCGCACAGGGGGCGAAAAAGCGGCCAAAAAAGTCCCATTGACTTTCAGTGGCGGAATCTTCAGAAATTTGAATTTCAACTGTCACTTTCTCACACACACTGACACACGCAGGCCCTTAGAACCCTTTCTCTCACTCACTCACTATTGATCACAGTGTCATAGAGACAAGGGGGTGGGCTCATTTCACTCAGGCAACCAATCAGTGTCTCAGGATCATTGTGAAGCTATCAAGCCACGCCCTAGCAACCATATAGAGCACCATAGCAACAAGTTCCATAGACTTCCATTGAAAAAGATCAAAGGAATATCTTTGGATAGAAGTGTCATAGAAACATGAGGGTGGGCTCATTTGACTCGGGGCAGCAAACTGCCAATCACAAAATCACCTTAAACACTTCATAGCCACGCCCTAGCAACCATTTAGAGCACCCTAGCAACCCAAATCAAAGAGGGATATCTTCAAATCTGAATATCATAGAGGCATGGGGGTTGGTTTATATCATTTATACTGGCAAGCAGCCTTTGGTTTATCATAACTGGCAGCTGCCAAGCCACTCTCTAGCAACCAAACAGAGTACCCTAGCAACCGTGTAGCGAGACCTATATCTCTGCATCAGAGCATCATACAGACATGGGGGTTGGTTTATATTGTCAAGCAGCGTTTGGAGTTTCATCATTGGTAGCTGCCAAGCCACTCCCTAGCAACCAAACAGAGTACCCTAGCAACCGTTTAACGAGACCTATATCTCTGCATCAGAGCATCATAAAGACATGGCGGTTGGCTCTTTTGACTCATGCTAGCAAACTGGACTTCCAACATGCTACACATGCTAGCAGTGAATAGCTACATGCTAATAGTGATTAGCTAAGTGCTAAAGTGGGCTGAGAACACACCAGGAACTCTATAGAAACTCCATAGTAACTATCTGTGACAACTACCAACCACCTAGTAACACCCTAGCAACCACCCAGGTTACCATAGAAACCACCTATCAACCACCCAGAACACCCTAGCAACCGTCTAGCAAGACCTTAGCAACTACCTCAAGTACCTTAGCAACTGCCTAGCAACACCCTAGCAACCACCCAGGTTACCATAGCAACCGCCTAGCAACCTCCCAGAACACCCTAGCAACCACCTAGCAACACCTTAGCAACCACCCCAAGTACCTTAGCAACTGCCTAGCAACACCCTAGCAACCACCCTGGTTACCATAGCAACCGCCTAGCAACCACCCAGAACACCCTAGCAACCGCCTAGCAACACCTTAGCAACCACCCCAAGTACCTTAGCAACCGCCTAGCAACCGAGTGGCGAATTTTGCCACTGCAAGCACCATTCACATTTTCTTCAGGAAATGTACATTCTAGTATTGTAATTACTATTCACCTAGACAAAACTTTGGCGCGTAACTTATCCCGCACCGTTTGTCGTAGACCCACGAATGAGGTGTCAAATCGACCGGCTTATTGAGGAGAGGTGTGCTATGACTTTTCTAAGTGATCGGGTGTACGATGTTCGCACAGCGGATGAAAAATCGTCTGAAAAATGTCCCATAGACTTAACATGGGGACCAAATCTGTGAGATCATATCTTTGGATCAGAAGGTCGTAGAGACTTGGGGCTGGGCTCTTTTGACTCGGCCTATCAAGCAGCCAATAACTAGTGACTTTATAGCCATGTCCTAGTAACCGATTACAGCACCCTAGCAACCGGGTTCCGAATTTTGCCACTGCAAGCACCATTCACATTTTCTTCAGGAAATGTACATTCTAGTATTGTAATTACTATTCACCTGAACAAAACTTTGGCGCGTAACTCGTCCCGCACCGTTTGTCGTAGACCCACGAATGAGGTGTCAAATCGACCGGCTTATTGAGGAGAGGTGTGCTATGACTTTTCTAAGCGATCGGGTGTACGATGTTCGCACAGCGTACGAAAAAACGGCTGAAAAAACTCCCATAGACTTAACATGGGGGCTAAATCTGTGAGATCATATCTTTGGTTTAGAAGGTCATAGAGACTTGGGGCTGGGCTCTTTTGACTCGGCCTATCAAGCAGCCAATAACTATTGACTTCATAGCCTCGCCCTAGCAACCAATTACAGCACCCTAGCAACCGGGTGCCGAATTTTGCCACTGCAAGCACCATTCACATTTTCTTCAGGAAATGTACATTCTAGTATTGTAATTACTATCCACCTGAACAAAATTTCGGCGCGTAACTCGTCCCGCACCGTTTTTCGTAGACCCACGAATGAGGTGTCAAATTGACCGGCTTATTGAGGAGAGGTGTGCTATGACTTTTCTAAGCGATCGGGTGTACGATGTCCGCACAGCGTACGAAAAAACGGCTGAAAAAACTCCCATAGACTTAACATTGGGTCAAAATCTGTGAGATCATATCTATGGATCAGAAGGTCATAGAGACTTGGGGCTGGGCTCTTTTGATTCGGCCAGCCAATAAATAGTGACACAGCAACTTCATAGCCACACCCTAGCAACCAATTACATCACCCTAGCAACTGGGGCCGAATTTTACCACTGCAAGCACCATTCACATTTTCTTCAGGAAATGTACATTCTAGTATTGTAATTACTATTCACCTGAACAAAACTTTGGCACGTAACTCGTCCCGCACCGTTTGTCGTAGACCCACGAATGAGGTGTCAAATCGACCGGCTTATTGAGGAGAGGTGTGCTATGACTTTTCTCAGCGATCGGGTGTACGATGTTCGCACAGCGTACGAAAAAACGGCTCAAAAAAGTCCCATAGACTTAACATGGGGGCCAAATCTGTGAGATCATATCTTTGGATCAGAAGGTCGTAGAGACTTGGGGCTGGGCTCGTTTGACTCGGCCATCCAATGAGTAGTGACACAGCAGCTTCATAGCCACGCCCTAGCAACCAATTACAGCACCCTAGCAACCGGGTGCCGAATTTTGCCACTGCAAGCACCATTCACATTTTCTTCAGGAAATGTACATTCTAGTTAATGGTGCTTGCCAAAGGCAAAGCTCCATTCTTATTATTGCTCATACTTATTATTCTTCTTCTTCTTCTTCTGGACACAATTTCTGCGCGCTACTCCTCCCGCAGTTTTTGTCCTAGACCCATGAATGAGGTGTCAAATCGACCGGCTCATTGAGGACAGGTGTGCTATGACTTTTATAAGCGATCGGACCAACGATGTTCGCACAGCGGACGAAAAAGCGGCCAAAAAAGTCCCATTGACTTACATTGAAAAATTCAAATTCACGAACATTCCGTCTCTCTCAACTGTCACTTTCTCACACACACTCACACACGCAGGCCCTTAGAAGCCTTTGTCTCTCAGACACAGACACTTATTTTCTTCCACTTTTATTTCTGCGCGCTATTTCTCCCGCAGCGTTTGTCCTAGACCCATGAATGAGGTGTCAAATCGACCGGCTTATTGAGGAGAGGTGTGCTATTTTTTTTTTAAGCGATCGGACCAACGATGTTCGCACAGGGGGCGAAAAAGCGGCCAAAAAAGTCCCATTGACTTTCAATGGCGGAATCTTCAGAAATTTGAATTTCAACTGTCACTTTCTCACACACACTCACACACGCAGGCCCTTAGAAGCCTTTCTCTCTCAGACACAGACACTCATTTTCTTCCACTTTTTTTTCTGCGCGCTACTCCTCCCGCAGTTTTTGTCCTAGACCCATGAATGAGGTGTCAAATCGACCGGCTCATTGAGGAGAGGTGTGCTATGACTTTTATAAGCGATCGGGTGTACGATGTTCGTCCGGCGGGCGAAAAAGTAGCGAAAAAAATCCCATAGACTTTGCATTGGGACAAACTTTGACGAGTAATAGCTCCTAACTAGAATTTCATAGAAACATGTGGGTTACCAGGTTTGAAGAGCCTGATAGGCTCTCTCAGACCATACCTCAAAATGGGGTGTAAGTTGTACCCCTGGGGCGCAAGAGCTGCCCAAAGTTGCCCCATAGACATACTATGGTGAAGCCGTGCCCATGAACCAGGAAGTACTGTGTTTTTCCTACTATGGGAAATTACATAGGGATTTTGTATTGAACATAACTCTGGATCACAATGTCATAGAGACAAGGGGGTGGGCTCATATTACTCAGGCAACCAATCAGTCTCTCAGGATCATTGTGAAGCTATCAAGCCACGCCCTAGCAACCATATAGAGCACCATAGCAACAAGTTCCATAGACTTCCATTGAAAAAGATCAAATTAATATCTTTGGATAGGAGTGTCATAGAAACATGAGGGTGTGCTCATTTGACTCGGGGCAGCAAACGGCCAATCACGAATCACCTTCAAGACATCATAGCCACGCCCTAGCAACCATTCAGAGCACCCTAGCAACCCAAAGCATAGAGGGGATATCTTCAAATCTGAACATCATAGAGGAATGGGGGTTGGTTTATAGCATTCATACTGGCAAGCAGCCTTTGGTTTATCATTACTGGCAGCTGCCAAGCCACTCCCTAGCAACCAAACAGAGTACCCTAGCAACCGTTTAGCAAGATCTATATCTCTGCATCAGAACATCGTAAAGACATGGGGGTTGGTTTATATTGACAAGCAGCCTTTGGAGTATCATCATTGGTAGCTACCAGGCCACTCCCTAGCAACCAACCAGATTACCCTAGCAACCGTTTTTCAAGATCCATATCTCTGCATCAGAACATCATAAAGACATGGGGGTTGGTTTATATTGTCAAGCAGCCTTTGGAGTATCATCATTGGCAACTGCCAAGCCACTCCCTAGCAACCAAACAGAGTACCCTAGCAACCATTTAGCGATGCCTATATCTCTGCATCAGAACATCGTAGAGACATGGGGGTTGGCTTTTTTGACTCATGCTAGCAAACTGTACTTGCAACATGCTACACATGCTAGCAGTTAATAGCTACATGCTAATAGTGATTAGCTAAGTGCTAAAGTGGGCTGAGAACATGCTAAGAACTCTATAGAAACTCCATAGTAACTATCTGTGCCAACTACCAACCACCTAGTAACACCATAGCAACCACCCTGGTTACCATAGCAACCGCCCAGAACACCCTAGCAACCGCCTAGCAACACAGTAGTGACCACTCCAGGTACCTTAACAACTGCCTAGCAACACCCTAGCAACCACCCTGGTTACCATAGCAACCGCATAGCAACCACCCAGAACACCACAGCAACCGCCTAGCAACGCCTTAGCAACCACCCCAAGTACCTTAGCAACTGCCTAGCAACACCCTAGCAACCACCCTGGTTACCATAGAAATCGCCTAGCAACCGCCTAGCAACACCTTAGCAACCACCCCAAGTACCTTAGCAACTGCCTAGCAACACCCTAGCAACCACCCTGGTTACCATAGAAACCGCCTAGCAACCGCCTAGCAACACCTTAGCAACCACCCCAAGTACCTTAGCAACTGCCTAGCAACACCCTAGCAACCACCCAGGTTACCATAGCAACCACCTAGCAACCACCCAGAACACCCTAGCAACCGCCTAGCAACACCTTAGCAACCACCCCAAGTACCTTAGCAACCGCCTAGCAACTGAGTGCCGATTTTGCCACTGCAAGCACCATTCACATTTTCTTCAGGAAATGTACATTCTAGTATTGTAATTACTATTCACCTGAACAAAACTTTGGCGCGTAACTCGTCCTGCACCGTTTGTCGTAGACCCACGAATGAGGTGTCAAATCGACCGGCTTATTGAGGAGAGGTGTGCTATGACTTTTCTAAGCGATCGGGTGTACGATGTTCGCAGAGCATACGAAAAAACGGCTGAAAAAACTCCCATAGACTTAACATGGGGGCCAAATCTGTGAGATCATATCTTTGGTTTAGAAGGTCATAGAGACTTGCGGCTGGGCTCTTTTGACTCGGCCTATCAAGCCGCCAATAAGTAGTGACTTCATGGCCACGCCCTAGCAACCGATTACAGCACCCTAGCAACCGAGCGGCGAATTTTGCCACTGCAAGCACCATTCACATTTTCTTCAGGAAATGTACATTCTAGTTATTATTATTATTATTATTATTATTCCACACAAAAGTTTGGCGCGCTACTCCTCCCGCAGTTTTTGTCCTAGACCCATGAATGAGGTGTCAAATCGACCGGCTCATTGAGGAGAGGTGTGCTATGACTTTTATAAGCGATCGGGTGTACGATGTTCGTCCGGCGGGCGAAAAAGTAGCGAAAAAAATCCCATAGACTTAACATTGGAACGAACTTTGACAAGTCATAACTCTGGATCACAATGTCATAGAGACAAGGGGGTGGTCTCATTTTACTCAGGCAACCAATCAGTCTCTCAGGATAACTTTGAAGATATCAAGCCACGCCCTAGCAACCATATAGAGCACCTTAGTAACAAGCTTCATAGACTTCCATTGAAAAAGATCAAATGAATATCTTTGGATAGAAGTGTCATACAAACATGAGGATGGGCTCATTTGACTCGAGGCAGCAAACCGCCAATCACAAATCACCTTAAAGACATCATAGCCACGCCTTAGCAACCATTTAGAGCACCCTAGCAACCCAAAGCATAGGCAGATATCTTCAAATCTGAATATCATAGAGGCATGGGGGTTGGTTTATATCATTCATACTGGCAAGCAGCCTTTGGTTTATCATTACTGGCAGCTGCCAAGCCACTCCCTAGCAACCAAACAGAGTACCCTAGCAACCGTTTTTCAAGATGTATATCTCTGCATCAGAACATCGTAAAGACATGGGGGTTGGTTTATATTGTCAAGCAGCCTTTGGAGTATCATCATTGGTAGCTGCCAAGCCACTCCTTAGCAACCAAACAGAGTACCCTAGCAACCGTTTAGCAAGATCTATATCTCTGCATCAGAGCATCATAGAGACATGGCGGTTGGTTTATATTGTCAAGCAGCCTTTGGAGTATCATCATTGGTAGCTGCCAGGCCACTCCCTAGCAACCAACCAGATTACCCTAGCAACCGTTTTTCAAGATCCATATCTCTGCATCAGAACATCATAAAGACATGGGGGTTGGTTTATGTTGTCAAGCAGCCTTTGGAGTATCATCATTGGCAACTGCCAAGCCACTCCCTAGCAACCAAACAGAGTACCCTAGCAACCATTTAGCGATGCCTATATCTCTGCATCAGAACATCATAGAGACATGGGGGTTGGCTTTTTTGACTCATGCTAGCAAACTGTACTTGCAACATGCTACACATGCTAGCAGTTAATAGCTACATGCTAATAGTGATTAGCTAAGTGCTAAAGTGGGATGAGAACATGCTAAGAACTCTATAGAAACTCCATAGTAACTATCTGTGCCAACTACCAACCACCTAGTAACACCATAGCATCCACCCAGGTTACCATAGCAACCGCCCAGAACACCCTAGCAACCGCCTAGCAACACCATAGTGACCACTCCAGGTACCTTAACAACTGCCTAGCAACACCTTAGCAACCACCCAGGTTACCATAGCAACCGCCTAGCAACCACCCAGAACACCCTAGCAACCGCCTAGCAACACCTTAGCAACCACCCCAAGTACCTTAGCAACTGCCTAGCAACCACCCTGGTTACCATAGCAACCGCCTAGCAACCGCCTAGCAACCACCCAGAACACCCTAGCAACCGCCTAGCAACCACCCAGAACACCCTAGCAACCGCCTAGCAACACCTTAGCAACCACCCCAAGTACCTTAGCAACTGCCTAGCAACACCCTAGCAACCACCCTGGTTACCATAGCAACCGCATAGCAACCACCCAGAACACCATAGCAACCGCCTAGCAACGCCTTAGCAACCACCCCAAGTACCTAGCAACCACCCTGGTTACCATAGCAACCGCCTAGCAACCACCCAGAACATCCTAGCAACCGCCTAGCAACACCTTAGCAACCACCCCAAGTACCTTAGCAACCGCCTAGCAACCACCCAGGTTACCATAGCAACCGCCTAGCAACCACCCAGGTTACCATAGCAACCGCCTAGCAACCACCCAGAACACCCTAGCAACCACCCAGGTTACCATAGCAACCGCCTATCAACACCTTAGCAACCACCCAGGTTACCATAGCAATCGCCTAGCAACCACCCAGAACACCCTAGCAACCGTTTAGCAACACCTTAGCAACCACCCCAAGTACCTTAGCAACTGCCTAGCAACACCCTAGCAACCACCCAGGTTACCATAGCAACCGCCTAGCAACCACCCAGAACACCCTAGCAACCGCCTAGCAACCGAGTGGCGATTTTGCCACTGCAAGCACCATTCACATTTTCTTCAGGAAATGTACATTCTAGTTATTATTCTTCTTCTTCTGGACACTTTCGTCTGCGCGTAACTCGTCCCACAGTTTTTGTCATAGACCCACGAATGAGGTGTCAAATCGACCGGCCTATTTAGGAGTGGTGTGCTATGACTTTTATAAGCGATCGGGTGTACGATGTTCGTCCGGCGGGCAAAAAATCGGGCGAAAAATCCCATAGACTTAACATTGCGACGAACTTTGATGAGTCATAGCTCCTAACGAGAATTTCGTAGAAACATGTGAGTTACCATGTTTGAAGAGGCTGACAGGCTCTCTCAGACCATACCTCAAAATGGGGTGTAAGTTGTACCCCTGGGGCGCAAGAGCTGCCCAAATTTGCCCCATAGACATACTATGGTGAAGCCGTGCCCATGAACCAGGAAGTACTGTGTTTTTCCTACTATGGGAAATTACATAGGGATTTTGTATTGAACATAACTCTGGATCACAATGACATAGAGACAAGGGGGTGGGCTCATTTCACTCAGGTGACCAATCAGTCTCCCAGGATCATTGTGAAGCTATCAAGCCACGCCCTAGCAACCATATAGAGCACCATAGCAACAAGTTCCATAGACTTCCATTGAAAAAGATCAAAGGAATATATTTGGATAGAAGTGTCATAGAAACATGAGGGTGGGCTCATTTGATTCGGGGCAGCAAACGGCCAATCACGAATCACCTTCAAGACCTCCTAGCCACGCCCTAGCAACCATTAAGAGCACCCTAGCAACACAAAGCAAAGAGGGATATCTTCAAATCTGAATATCATGCAAGCATGGGGGTTGGTTTAAATCATTCATACTGGCAAGCAGCCTTTGGTGTATCATCATTGGCAGCTGCCAAGCCACTCCCTAGCAACCAAACAGAGTACCCTAGCAACAGTTTTTCAAGATGTATATCTCTGCATCAGAACATCGTAGAGACATGGGGATTGGCTTATATTGTCAAGCAGCCTTTGGAGTATCATCATTGGCAGCTGCCAAGCCACTCCATAGCAACCAAACAGAGTACCCTAGCAACCATTTAGCAAGACCTATATCTCTGCATCAGAGCATCGTAGAGACATGGCGGTTGGCTCTTTTGACTCATGCTAGCAAACTGGACTTCCAACATGCTACACATGCTAGCAGTGAATAGCTACATGCTAATAGTGATTAGCTTAGGGTTTAAACATGACACAAACTAGTAAAAATGTGTTAGCATCATGCTGGTAGCATGCTAATTGTGTTAGCATCATGCTAGTAGCATGCTAATCATGTTAGCACCATGCTAGCAAACATGCTAATTATGTTAGCATCTTGTTAAAATCATGCTAGCAACATGGTAATCATGCTAGCATCATGCTAGCATTATGTTAATCATGTTAGCATGTTGCTAGCATTATGCTAACATGATTAGCATCTTTCTAAAAACATGCTAGCAGCATGCTAAGGGTGTTAGCATAATGCTAGCAACATGCTAATCATGTTAGCATCCTGCTAAAAACATCCTAGCAGGACGGTAATTATGTTAGCATCATGCTAATCAAGAGTGCCGAGTTTTGCCACTGCAAGCACCATTCACATTTTCTTCAGGAAATGTACATTCTAGTATTGTAATTACTATTCACCTAAACAAAACTTTGGCGCGTAACTCGTCCCGCACCTTTTGTCGTAGACCCATGAATGAGGTGTCAAATCGACCGGCTTATTGAGGAGAGGTGTGCTATGACTTTTCTAAGCGATCGGGTGTACGATGTTCGCACAGCGTACGAAAAAATCGGCTGAAAAAACTCCCATAGACTTAACATTGGGACAAAATCTGTGAGATCATATCTTTGGTTCAGAAGGTCATAGAGACTTGGGGCTGGGCTCTTTTGATTCGGCCTATCAATCAGCTAATAAGTAGTTCGTCGCCATGCCCTAGCAACCAATTACAGCACCCTAGCAACCGGGTGCCGAATTTTGCCACTGCAAGCACCATTCACATTTTCTTCAGGAAATGTACATTCTAGTTATTATTATTATTCCACTTTTTTTTCTGCGTGCTACTCCTCCCGCAGCTTTTGTCCTAGACCCATGAATGAGGTGTCAAATCGACCGGCTCATTGAGGAGAGGTGTGCTATGACTTTTATAAGCGATCGGACCAACGATGTTCGCACAGCAGACGAAAAAGCGGGCACAAAAGTCCCATAGACTTGCATTGAAAAATTCAAATTCACGAACATTCCGTCTCTCTCAACTGTCACTTTCTCACACACACACACACACGCAGGCCCTGAGGAACCCTTTCTCTCACTCACTCACATCTCTCATTATTGATCACAGTGTCATAGTGACAAGGGGGCGGGCTCATTTTACTCAGGCAACCAATCAGTGTCTCAGGATCAATGTGAAGCTATTCGGCCAATCACAAATCACCTTCAAGGCTTCATAGCCACGCCCTAGCAACCATTTAGAGTACCCTAGCAACCCAAAGCATAGAGGGATATATTCAAATCTGAATATCATAGAGGTATGGGGGTTGGTTTATATTGTCAAGCAGCCTTTGGAGTATCATCATTGGTAGCTGCCAAGCCACTCCCTAGCAACCAAACAGAGTACCCTAGCAACTGTTTAACAAAGACTATATCTCTGCATCAGAACATCATAGAGACATGGCGGTTGGCTCTTTTGACTCATGCTAGCAAATTGGACTTCCAACATGCTACATATGCTAGCAGTGAATAGCTACATGCTAATAGTGATTAGCTAATTGCTAAAGTGGGCTGAGAACATGCTAAGAATTCTATAGAAACTCCATAGTAACCATCTGTGACAACTACCAACCACCTAGTAACACCATAGCAACCACCCAGGTTACCATAGCAACCACCTAACAACCACCTAGCAACATCGTAGTGACCACCCCAAGTACCTTAGCAACTGCCTAGCAACACCCTAGCAACCACCCAGGTTACCCTAGCAACTGCCTAGCAACACCATAGCAACCACTCCAAGTACCTTAGCAACTGCCTAGCAACACCCTAGCAACCACCCAGGTTACCATAGCAACCGCCTAGCAACCACCCAGAACACCCTAGCAACCGCCTAGCAACACCTTAGCAACTACCCCAAGTAACTTAGCAACACCCTAGCAACCACCCTGATTACCATAGCAACCGCCTAGCAACCACACAGAACACCTCAACAATTGCCTAGAAACACCCTAGCAACCGAGAATTTTGCCACTGCAAGCACCATTCACATTTTCTTCAGGAAATGTACATTCTAGTTCTGCTTCTTCTTCCACTAAAATTTCGGCGTGTATCTAGTCCCGCAGTTTTAGTCATAGACCCACGAATGAGGTGTCAAATCGTGCACATTATTCGGGAATGGTGTGCTATGACTTTTATAAGCGATCGGGTGTACGATGTTCGTTCGGCAGGCGAAAAATCCCATAGACTTAAAATTGCGACGAACTTTGACGAGTCATAGCTCCTGATGAGAATTTCGTAGAAACATGTGCGTTACCACGTTTGAAGAGGCTGACAGGCTCTGTCAGACCATACCTCAAAATGGGGTGTAAGTTGTACCCCTGGGGGGCAAGAGCTGCCCAGAGTTGCCCCATAGACATACTATGGTGAAGCTGTGCCCATGAACCAGGAAGTACTGTGTTTTTCCTACTATGGGAAATTACATAGGGATTTTGTATTGAACATAACTCTGGATCACAATGACATAGAGACAAGGGGGTGGGCTCATTTCACTCAGGTGACCAATCAGTCTCCCAGGATCATTGTGAAGCTATCAAGCCACGCCCTAGCAACCATATAGAGCACCATAGCAACAAGTTCCATAGACTTCCATTGAAAAAGATCAAAGGAATATCTTTGGATAGAAGTGTCATAGAAACATGAGGGTGGGCTCATTCGACTCGGGGCAGCAAACGGCCAATCACGAATCACCTTCAAGACTTCATAGCCACGCCCTAGCAACCATTTAGAGCACCATAGCAACCCAAAGCATAGTGGAATATCTTCAAATATGAATATCATAGAGGCATGGGGGTTGGTTTATATCATTCATACTGGCAAGCAGCCTTTGGAATATCATCATTGGCAGCTGCCAAGCCACTCCCTAGCAACCAAACAGAGTACCCTAGCAACCGTTTAGCAAGATGTATATCTCCGCATCAGAACATCGTAGAGACATGGGGGTTGGTTTATATTGTCAAGCAGCCTTTGGAGTATCATCATTGATAGCTGCCAAGCCACTCCCTAGCAACCAAACAGAGTACCCTAGCAACCGTTTAGCAAGACCTATATCTCTGCATCAGAACATCGTAGAGACATGGGGCTTGGCTTTTTTGACTCATGCTAGCAAACTGGACTTCCAAAATGCTACACATGCTAGCAGTGAATAGCTACATGCTAATAGCAATTAGCTAAGGGTTTAAACATGACACAAACTAGTAAAAATGTGTTAGCATCATGCTAGTAGCATGCTAACCATGTTAGCATCATGCTAGCAAACATGCTAATCATGTTAGCATCTTGTTAAAAACATGCTAGCAACATGGTAATCATTGCTAGCATCATGCTAGCATTATGCAAATCATGTTAGCATGTTGCTAGCATGATGCTAACATGACTAGCATCTTGTTAAAAAAATGCTAGCAACATGGTAATCATTGCTAGTATCATGCAAGCATTATGCTAATCATGTTAGCAAATAATTTCACACTTAGATAAATTAAGTTTGAGCCCAGAAGTGTTAGAGAAGGCATTAATTGTAGTTAAGACTGGAGAAACTTGCTCTTTATCCTTCAAGAATAAAGTAGTATCATCTGCTAATCGTGAGATTCGAATCTCTCTGTTAAAAATATTGAGGCCAGCAGAGTTATTATTGTGCAAAATATATGGATAATGTTTCTACAACAAATAAAAATAAAAAGGTGCTCAAAGGGCAACCTTGATGTATTCCGCGAAGAATAGGAAACCTTAGTGATGTACGTGAATTTAAAATTATACAACTATCTATTTCTTTGTACATAATTTGAACAATATTTATGAATTTTGAGGGAAATCCAAAAGCCTCTACAGAGTTTAGAAGGAACTGGTAATTTACAGTGTCAAAGGCCTTATAAAAATTGAGGAATAAGATAATTGCATCAGACTTGATTTCATCTCTATAATCAATAAGATCCAGAACAAGTCGAGTATTACAACTAATATGTCGACCTTTCATAAATCTGCTCTGTGTTTCATTAATGATATGATGTAAATTTTGTTTTAATCTCTTGGCGAATATGGAAGTGATTACTTTATAATCAAAATTAAGAAGAGTAATAGGGCACCAATTATCAATTATAGGGTAACACTTTATTTTACAGTGCCGTAGTTACACGTTACTACATGTACTTACAATAGTAAAAACAGTAAATTATGCATAATTACAAGTAACCCTAACCCTACCATTACTCTATACATGTAGTTAATTAATAGTACTCAGTACTTATATGAGGTAAGCATACAGGAAGAGTCCTAGTTGCGAACGAGACCAGACAATGTGACTGAGTGTGTGAGTGTCTTATATACTGGTGCTGATTGGCGTGCTGATGAGGTGCAGGTGTGAGTGATCAGTACTCCGGAGATGGGGTACGCTGTGATTGGTGGACGTTGGAGCCTGAGGGCCGCGGACCCCGACGTCGTGGTGGTTGTCCTTTTCCACGAGGGGCAGGTCTGTCGGGGTGTGCAGAGTGGAAGGTTTCCAGCAGGTTAGGGTCGAGTACTTTGTTGTGTAGTACCCATGAGCATTCCTCTGGACCGTAGCCTTCCCAGTCCACTAAATACTCGAGCTGACCACCACGGCGCTGAAAGTCCAGAATCTCTCGCACCTCGTAGGCAGCTCCGTCGTCTAGCATCAACGCCATGCTCTGTGGAAAGAGGAACAGAGGGATGGTGTGGTTTCAGCAGTGATACGTGGAAAGTGGGGTGAATGCGATACTCAGGAGGGAGTTGGAGTTTGTAGGTGACCGGGTTGATCTGCTCCAGGATGGTGAACAGGCCAATGAACCTGGGACTCAGCTTGCGGCATGTCTGGTGTAGACGGATGTCCCTGGTGGACAGCCAGACCTTCTGCCCAGGTTGGTAAGATGGAGCTTCGGAGCGGCAAAGGTCGGCTGTCATTCTACGCCTGCGGAGAGCACGTTGCAGTTGGTGATGCGCTGGGTCCCAGACCCTCTCACTCTCTCTGAACCAGTAGTCGACAGATGGTACGTCCGAGGGGTCCCCTGACCAGGGGAACAGTGGGGGTTGGTAGCCGAGTACGCACTGGAAGGGTGTGAGTCCAGTGGAGGGCTGACGTAGGGAGTTTTGTGCATACTCGGCCAACCCAGGTACTGGTTCCAAGAGTCCTGGTGGCTGTGACAAGAAGGTACAGAGGAAGCGACTGATCCCCTGAATCTTCCTTTCCACCTGTCTGTTCGACTGCTGGTGGTACACCGATGATAGGCTGACGGCCACACCTAGGAGTGAGAAGAAAGCTTCCACACTCTTGAAGCAAACCATTTTGTCCCTGGTCTGAAACAACGTCTTCAGGAATTCCGAAGTAGCAGAAAATGTGGTTAAACATCAGCTCAGCCTTTTCCAAGGCAGTGGGTAGTCCTTTCAGAGGAATCAAACGACATGACTTAGAGAATCTATCTACCACCACAAATATACAGGTACAGCCTCCGGATGCTGGGAGATCTGTGATGAAATCCACCCCTAGGTGTGACCATGGATGGTTGGGAACGGGCAGAGGAAGAAGCTTGCCTGATGGTAGATGGCATGGGCTCTTGGAGATGGCGCAATCCCTACATTCCTGCATGTACCTTCTGACATTAGATGCCATGTTAGGCCACCAAAAGCAATCTTTCAGCAACGAGAGGGTTTCATTGACCCCAGGGTGGCCAGTGCCATGAGATGTATGGGCAGAGTGGATAAGTGGGGTGCGTCGTGCTCTGGTGATGTATTGCAAGCCCTGTGGGCAACCTGGCAGAGTGTTGGCGGATGTCTTGCTCCCTCCAGCCAATGCCTCCACTCCTTGAGGGCCAACTTGACAGCAAAGAGTTCTCGGTTGCCAATGTCGTAATTCACCTCCGCCAAGTTGAGTTTGCGGGAGAAGAAGGCGCATGGATGGAGGCGGCTCGGATTCCCCTGCTGCTGTGAGAGGACCGCTCCTACTCCTGTGGTGGAGGCGTCCACTTCCACGACGGAGGGTCCGGATCAGGGTGAACCAGGAAAGGAGCGGTGGTGAAGGCTTGCTTGAGGGTGTTGAAAGCTGCTTCGGCTGCCAGGGTCCAGGACAGAGACTTGGGCTTGTTTCTCAACAGGCTGGTGAGAGGATTGGAAATGGAGCTGTAGTTCTGGATAAACCGCCTGTAGAAGTTGGCGAAGCCGAGGAAACGTTGAAGTTTCTTAACTGTGGTGGGAGTTGGCCAGTTCTTGATGGTGGCCACCTTCCCCTCGTCCATCCGGATGCCACTGCTGTTGATGTTATAGCCAAGGAACTGCACTGAGGGTTGATGGAAGGAGCACTTTTCGGCCTTGAGGAACAGCTGGAACTCCCTCAGGCGTTTCAGGACCTCCGCAATGTGGTGGCGATGTTCGGCCAGGCTCCGGGAGTATATTAAGATGTCATCGATGTACACCAAGACGAACTTGTGGAGAAACTCCAGGAGCACCTCATGGATGAAGTCCTGGAATACGGAGGGGGCATTGACCAATCCATAGGGCATGACCAGGTATTCGTAGTGTCCAGTGGGCATGACACAGGCGGTCTTTCACTCATCCCCCTCACATATCCGGATGAGGTTATACAGGCAGCGGAGGTCCAACTTGGTGAACACAGTGGCACCATGGAGATGTTCCAGGGCCGCAGGGACGAGAGGAAGGGGGAACTTGACGGTGATGTTGTTGAGAGCACGGTAGTCAATACAAGGCCGCAAGCCTTTTTGGCAACAAAGAAGAAGCTGGAAGCAGCAGGGGAAGTTGAAGGATGGATGTAGCCTTGAGCCAGGGCCTCCTCGATGTACTCCTCCATGGCCTTCTCCTCCGGGATTGACGGGATAGATCATGCTGCTCCAACCACGGACGCTCTAAAATCACGTCAGCGGTGGATTCCTCCAGAACCAGCAGCGAGATCTTTTCCACATGAAGATCACCGTTTTAAAGTACTAGTGGGCCGACACGCCGATTAACTTGTCGTCTACTTACTGGTTTCCCAGTTATCGAGTGGCCCTGGAAGGCAGCAGGCATAGCCGTGGTCTTGAGGTTGAGCTGACGGCAGAGGCCATTTGAAATTGAGATCAAATTGCCTGCTGACGCAGAGTTAAGGAGTGTGGTAACTGGAATGGAAACATCAGCAGCAGTAAGTGTCACAATAGTGGCGAGTGGCTTCATCTTATTTAGAGAAGGGAAGATGGCACTCACCATGGGACGAGGAGGACAAATGGGGCATGCGGAGATGACATGCCCAGGAGCACCACAGTATAGGCACAGATTCTGGGTCAGCCTTCTCTGCCATTCAGCGGGAGTCAGACAAGTGGTATCTGTTTGCATGGGTTCGTGGGCTGGTTCTGGAGGGCTGACGGATTCTGGTCGGCAGAGGATGATGTTGTGCATTGGCTGGCCCTGGTGCTCTTCGAGACACGACTGCATACGAGTGGCGAAGCGGATGGATAGTTGGATAAACCGTTCGAGGCTGATGGAATCCTCGTATGCAGCGAGATGCAACTGCACTTGAGGGTCCAATCCTTGTCGATAAGTTGTTAGAAGCGCTTGTTCATTCCATCCGCTCTTGGCAGCGAGAGTTCTGAATTGAAGAGCATATTTGTTAACAGACATTTTCCCTTGTTTCAAATTGTAAAGTTTCTCACCGATAGCGGAATCCCAGGCAGGTTTTCCAAACACTTCTTTAAAATGGTTGACGAAACCGGAGTAGGATTGGATAGCTGGATGATTTTGGGACCAGATGGATTTGGCCCACTGAAGTGCCTTGCCGCTCAGCTGTGAGATTAAGAAGGAAACCTTGGACTGTTTGGTGGGGAACGTGCGGTTGCATCTTCAGGACCAGCGAGCACTGGAGGAGGAATCCCTTGCATTCCTCCACCGAACCAGAGTAGGGCGCCGGCTTGGCCATGGGACTTGCGTACAACAGCGGTGAAGGAGCGATGGTGGTGTTTACGGAAGTGATCGCTGGAGGTGCTGGAGTGGGAGCTGGGTGCACGGTGAGTGTTCGACACAGAGCGTCCACCAGGTCTTGAAATGGATCGGGATGGCTCATACTTGTGTCAGTCGGTGTTGGTCCGGTCTTCTGTTACAGTACAAATGGGTCGGAGACAGAAGATCACAGTTCAGGTAGTTTATTGACACAAGCAGAGATAACGTTGAACACAGGTGAGTATGAGGTGCAATAAGCAGAGTGATAGAGGAATGAATGGTAATACTGTCCTTTTTGTGATTGCAGGGTGAAGTCTGATGCAGATCGCTGAAGCAGTGAGGCATTGGTGACTGGAGACACACACACAAAGGTAACACACGAGGAGACGAGGGATCGCTGGAGACAGGTAAGTAGCAAGTGAGTCCTTGAGGTAAGCATAAAGGAAGAGTCCTAGTTGCGAACGAGACCGGGCAATGTGACTGAGTGTGTGAGTGTCTTATATACTGGTGCTGATTGGCATGCTGATGAGGTGCAGGTGTGAGTGATCAGTACTCCGGAGATGGGGTGCGCTGTGATTGGTGGACGTTGGAGCCTGGCGTGTCTGTGACAGTAACTTAGTAATAAAGATGAATTAACAATATTAAGAAGAGGATCTATGACCTCTGAAAGCATCTCTTTCAATAGCTTAGTCGGTATAGGGTCTAACATACATGTTGTTGATTTTGATGATTTAACAAGTTTAGACAATTCTTCCTCTCCTAAAGCAGTGAATGAATTGAATTTTTCTGACACAATACTGTAGTAGACGGTTGCAGGGTTATAATTTTCTCTCTAATATTGTCAATCTTGCAAGTAAAGAAGTTCATAAAGTCATTACTGCTGTGCTGTTTGGAAACATCAGAAGTTGAAGCTTTATTTCTTGTTAATTTAGCCACTGTATCAAATAAATACCTAGGATTGTGTTTATTTTCTTCTAAAAGATTTGAAAAATAGGCAGATCTAGCAGTTTTAAGGTCTTTCTGTAATCAATCATTCTCTCTCTCTCCGAAATGCGAAAAAACTTCTTTCTTCCATCTGCGCTTCATTCTGGCAGCTCCTTTTAGGGCCCAAGTGTGCTTGTTGTACCACGGCATTGGATTCATTTCCTTAATCTTTTTTAACACTCGGCGTGACCACCGCGTTTTTTTTCTAACCAGTGTGAAAGAGACTCAAAATACTCTGTCAATGTTGCACATACAATTAAGAGCTATACACCATTTTAATCTGTGGAATATCTTCTTTTATTTGTGTACACTCAGAGTAAAAACAAAATGTTGTGCTTTTTGCAAAATAAAGAAAACTAACATGATGCGTGATCTCTCGTCTCCCTCTGAACGAAGTCCAATCTGATAGTTCTCAGAAAATTAACTGTAACTTAGTGAATACTAATCACAAAAAAATGAGACTTCTGTCTAAAAAACGGTGAAATGTCAGGTTTTAAATCATGTAAGTCAAATCGAAAACAAAAATTCTGTGTTTATGTAATCTGTATGAAAAGAGAGCCATGTCAGATGCCGGTGATTCAGCTCATTATCCGCTAATGCAGCCACGCCCACAGAGTCAGCGCTATTCAGAGGCAAATTCAGAGGCAATGCATGCATTCATCCTCTCAATCATGTATTTATTGTCTTGAAAAGTGTTTATCTGGATGTTAAAGCCATGGTTAGTGGGCTCTAGAAGACATGCAGTTAGTTCCTGGTTCTTCTTCTTCTTTATATGGATTTGTGGACTAAAGGTGTACAGAGCGCCCTCCGGCTGTAAGTATGAATTGAAAACAGTATCCAGCGTTCATACTGAAGACAATAAATATTGAATAAATATTACTCCTCTGTATAGAAAATTGACAAACATATGAGAATCCATCAATATTTCTCCAAATGTGCATGCTTTTAAGCCAAAAGCCTATATGAAATGCCATAGAGGTAACATAACTGTTCAGACACTTTGCATCACAGAAATGCATTACATTTTAAAGAATATAATAGAATACCATTATTTTAAATTGTAATAATATTTCACAGTAATGCAGTTTTTTCTGTATGTTTGATTTACACCATGATGAGCTGAGACATGATTTTTTCACAGCCTACCTGACTGAAAGAGCTCATTATTTTTGCAGGACGTTAGAGCTCTTTATGCAATTCTTTTGTCTTCTCAGGTGAGAATCACCCATTATTCATGATGATTCACGCCTCCACGCATACTGTGTTTCTTGACCAAAGATGTTTTAGAAAATTTAAATCTCTCTATTGTTTTATATGAACAAGCTGGCAGCATAATTTTTACCTCATTTTGAAGCAAAAACTCTAGTCTACAACCTCCAATAACCAGAAGTCTTGTGAACACAAATTTAATATATATTTTTTGGCTTTATTTCAGTGACTTAAGTTTTTTTGTTTTTTCAATAACCATGCATAAACGTTATTCCTTAAAAAATACAAACATGTACATACATGTGTTACAGATCCCTTGTTCCCCTGGACTCCATTTCCCATGATCCTCCTGTTTCGTCACCTGCACTCACTTCCCTCGTCAGCTCCTCATCATCACTCATCACCTGCACCTGGACTCTATTATCATCACTCCCTTTATATGGCACTCACTGCCTGCACTCCTTGTCCGTTCTCTGTTTATGTTAACTGCTAGTTTGGTGTACTCTGCCTTTGCTTTCATTAAAGTGTTATATGTTTGTGGAAATCCGTGATCTGCCTCATCTCTACACCACCAGCCGTAACAGAAGAACAGACCTTTAAACCGACCGGATTTCCACAGAAAAGAATGGAAGCTTCCTTCATCTCCCGGGCTCCAGCTTCTCCCATGCCTCCCAAAACGATGACAGCGGCCGAGAAAATCATCGGGCTTCTCCAGGTTGGTCGTTCGCTGGAGAGGTATGTGGAGGAGTTCGTTGAGCTCGCTTTTTTGTCTGACTGGCCTGAAGCATGTTTGATCTCCCTGTTTCTGGATGGACTAGATGACGACACTATCCGTTTTGGTGAACCTGATTATCGCTTCTCCTTAAGCGAAACTATCAATTCCATTTTGTGGTTAAATGACTCCAAATTCCTTGTTGATTGGGTTCAGGATGGGTGTTTGTCTCTAGTTCATCCAGAAACACGGTTGGCCGGGCCAGTCAGTCAGCCACCGTCTTCCTCCGCTTACCCCTCCAGTGAACTTCCTGCCTGTCCCACGCTGGACCCTCACTCCTCCGCTGGGTCCAGAAAGCGGAGGAGGAGGAGGAAATCTGCTCCAGCCCTCTCTGAGCCTGCCGCTCCAGCCCTCTCTGAGCCCGCTGCTCCAGCCCTCTCTGAGCCTGCCGCTCCAGCCCTCTCCGAGCCTACCGTTCCAGCCCTCTCCAGTCTCAGCAACCGAGCCCTCTCCTGTTCCTACGGGCATTTTAATTATGTATGAGGGGATGGACTGGACCCCTCTTCCAGCCTCACACAAGCCGCCCAGTGACTTTTGGTCCGAGCCCGTATCTCCAGTCTCAGCCGCCGAGCCCTCAGCTCCAGCCGCCGCCGAGCCAGCCGCTCCAACCGCCGCCGAGCCAGCCGCTTCAGCCCGTCACGAGCCCGCTCCTATGATGAACTTTGTTATAAAAGTCTCCAGCCCTAAGACTGTTTACCCTCCCTGCCTCCCTCTCCCACCTCCTTCCATTTGTGTCTATACTGCACCTCCACCTCAAGCCCCCTCGCCCAGATCTCCACCTCGGACCTCGGGGCGATTACCTACACCCTGGCTCCAACCTCCCTCGTCTCCACCATGGTCCATCAGTCCACCAGTCTCACCAGTCTCCATCCTACCCCCGTTCACACCTTGGTCCCTCGTCAGCCTGCCCTCACTTCTGGACTGCACTCCTCCGTCTCCGCTCCGTCCCTCCGTCCCTCAGTTCCAGTTGGCCTCCTCACTCCCCCTGGTGTTCACTTTGTTGTATGTCGTCTGTCTTCAACTGCGGCCTTCTGGAGCCCTGGCTGCGCTTCGGTTGGCGGAGCCGTCGATTTTGCCATCTCCCGCCGGTCCTTCAGCGCCGCCTGGGCTCAACGGCTCTAAGGCTTCGGTTCCTGACACGCCATGGCTGCCTTCGGCTCCAGACCCGCCATGGCTGCCCTCGGCGCCTGACCCGCCATGGCTGCCTTCGGCACCTGACCCGCCATGGCTGCCTTCGGCCCCTGACCCGCCATGGTTCTTGGACCTGCCCTGGAGACCTCCTCTCCAGTCTGCTCCTCCCCCTGCACCGGCTTGAGGTCTCCAGGGTGCCCACCCGGTTGTTCCATCTACGGCGCGAGGACGCGCCTACCGGGAGGGGGAGGTACTGTTACAGATCCCTTGTTCCCCTGGACTCCATTTCCCATGATCCTCCTGTTTCGTCACCTGCACTCACTTCCCTCGTCAGCTCCTCATCATCACTCATCACCTTGCACCTGGACTCTATTATCATCACTCCCTTTATATGGCACTCACTCCCTGCACTCCTTGTCCGTTCTCTGTTTATGTTAACTGCTAGTTTGGTGTACTCTGCCTTTGCTTTCATTTAAAGTGTTATATGTTTGTGGAAATCCGTGATCTGCCTCATCTCTACACCACCAGCCGTAACAACATGTTCCTCACATATTATTGTAGCCTAGTTTGTGCTGAATACAGTGTAATGACACTTTTTCCATTAATATGTTTATGAACAACTGAAAAAAGCACAAATGTCAGGGCATGTCAAACCTTCTCCAGGGCCCCAAAAAACCTCAGACCCCTGAGGGTTAAGCGCAAAGGAGCAACTGAGTCTAATGTGCTGGAAAAGACAGAGGCAATAGTTTCTGTTGCAACATCGAGGTCTTCTAATCTGTCTGGTATGCTAAGGTGATGAAACTGATCAAGAAGATTATTTATAAAGCGATCTTTAGTGGTAGAAGTGATGGTTCTACCATATTTATGGCAGGGAGGCAGTTTTGCAGCCTTGACTAATTGTAGTATACATGTGACTAGATAATGATCTGAGATGTCCTCACTCTGCTGCAGAATTTCAGCTGCATCAATATCGATTCCATGTGACAATATTAGATCTAAAGTATGATTACGACACTGAGTGGGTCCTGACACGTGTTGTCTAACTCCAATAGAGTTTAGAATGTCTGTAAATGCCAATCCCAATGTGTATTTTTCATTATCTACATGGATGTTAAAATCACCAACAACAAGGACTTTATCTGCAGCTAATACTAACTCTGATAGAAAATAAGCAAATTCTTTGATAAAGTCTGTATGGTGTCCTGGTGGCCTGTATACAGTAGCCAGCACAAATGTCAACTTACATAACGTTACAAAAAGTACCATCACTTTGAAGGAATTGTATTTGAAAGACTTTTGAGTAATACTGTAAATATTACTATAAATTACAGCAACACCTCCCCCTTTGCCTTTCTGATGAGGATTGTGTCGACAATTGTAACCTTGAGGGCTAGACTCATTTAAAGTAATGTAATCGTCTGATTAATGAAGTTTCTGTCAAACACAGCAAATCTAGATTATTGTCTGTGATAATACAAATATTTTTACAAATATAGCTGCAAGCAGCAATTACGGGGCCAAGCACAAAAACAGCACAAGAAGCAAGCCAACACGACTGGGAGCATCAGGCTAACTGCAGCAGTGAGCAATTAAAGACCTATTAAGATAATTTTAGGCAAAAGAGCTGATAAATGATAAAAAAATGAGAATTTACTGTTTCATCACTTTCGACCAATAGGTGGCGCTGTGACCAAATTAATGTGGTATGGTCAGAGTGAGGTGACAATGACAATCGCAAAGTTTGGTGTCAATATGTCAAAGCATTGCAGAGATACAGCTTCAAGAGTCGTTTTTGCATCATGCCTCAGATTTGTTGCTCCGGTGTACGAAAACAGTTTGACATATCGACTTGAAATCCATAACTTTTTGTCTGCATGGTCTGAAAATGATACGGTTCGATTTTGGTGAAAATCGGAGCAACGGTCCAGGAGGAGTTCGAAAAAGTATGTTTTTAAAGAAAAACAATATGGTGGACAGGAAGTTCAGCCAACTATAGCAAATTTGATATCCGTGTTCTCGGCATGACCCAAGGAATCTACTGAGACCAGTTTCATTACAATCGGTAAATATATTCAAACGTTATTAACATTTTTGTAAATTTCATAATAACTTTTGACCACAAGGTGGCACTGGTCCGAAACTTCTCAGGCTCCTTCAGGGCATTGTTCTGATGACCCATACCGAGTTTCGTAACGATACTTGAATGCGTTCATAAAATACAGCACTTTAGCACAAAATTCAAAATGGACGACGGCCAAAATGGTTGAAATGGGAAACTTGGATATCATTCGACTCGGCATGACTCCCTGAATCCAACGAGACAAAAGTTATGATTTTTGGACAAGCCCATCTGAAGTTATAAGCAAAAATAGCCATTTTTCTTATCTCCGCACCAGTAGGTGGCACTGCGATGAAACGCTGCATGATGCCTCATGTCATGATTTTGATGAGATGTACCAAGTTTGGTCTAAATACGATAAAGCATTGCGGAGATACAGGTTCAAGAGTATGTTTTGCATCATGCCTTAAATTCGTTGCTCCGGTATACGAAAACGGTTTGACGTATCAACTTGAAATCCATAACTTTTTGTCGGCATGGTCTGAAGATGACACGGTTCAATTTTGGTGAAAATTGGAGCAACGGTCTAGGAGGAGTTTGAAAAAGTAGGTTTTTAAAGCAAAACAATATGGCGGACAGGAAGTTCAGCTGACTATGGCAAATTTGATATCTATGTTCTCAGAATGACCCAAGGAATATACTGAGACCAGTTCCATTGCAATCGGTTAATATAGTCAAAAGTTATTAGCATTTTTGTAAATTTTGTTATAACTTTTGACCACAAGGTGGCGCTGCGACAAAACGTTTTGAGTATTGTAAGGGCATGGTGCCAAAGACCCATACTGAGTTTCGTAATGATACGCTTATGCACTCGTAAAATACAGCATTTTAGCACAAAATTCAAAATGGCCGACGGTCAAAATGGCCGAAGTGGGAAAATTGGATATCATTCGACTCAGCATGATGCCCCGAATATAACGAGTCTAAATTTATGATTTTTGGACAAACCCATCAGAAGTTATAAGCAAAAATATCCATTTTTAATATCTCCGGACCAGTAGGTGGCGCTGCACAGAAACACTGCATGATGCCTCAGGCCTTGCTTGTGATGACATGTACCAAGTTTGGTCTGAATATGATAAAGCATTGCAGAGATACAGCTTCAAGAGTCATTTTTGCATTATGCCTCAAATTCGTTGCTCCGGTATACATAAACGGTTTGACAAATCGACTTGAAATCCATAACTTTTTGTCAGCATGGTCTGAAGATCATACGGTTCAATTTTGGTGAAAATCGGAGCAACGGTCTAGGAGGAGTTCGAAAAAGTAGGTTTTTAAAGAAAAACAATATGGCGGACAGGAAGTTCAGCTGAATATGGCAAATTTGATATCTGTGTTCTCAGCATGACCCAAGGAATCTACTGAGACAAGTTTCATTACAATCGGTTAATATAGTCAAAAGTTATTAGCATTTTTGTAAATTTTGTTATTACTTTTGACCACAAGGTGGCGCTGTGCCGAAACTTCTCAGGCTCCTTCAGGGCATTGTCCTGATGAGCCATACCAAGTTGCATAACGATATGCTAATGCGTTCGTAAAATACAGCAGTTTAGCACAAAATTCAAAATGGCCGACGGCCTAAATGGCCGATATGGGAAAATTGGATACCATTCGACTCTGCATGATGCCCCGAATCCAACGAGACCAAATTTATGATTTTTGGACAAACGCATCAGAATTTATAAGCAAAAATAGCCATTTTTCATATCTCCGCAACAGAAGGTGGCGCTTCGCCGAAACACTGCATGATGCCTCAGGTCATACTTGTGATGACAGGTACCAAGTTTGGTCTGAATACGATAAAGCAGTGCAGAGATACAGCTACAAGAGTGTGCTTTGCAACATGCCTCAAATTCATTGCTCCGGTATACAAAAACGGTTTAACGTATCGACTTGAAATCCATAACTTTTTGTCGGCATGGTCTGGAGATGAAACATTTCAATTTTAGTGAAAATCAGAGCAACGGTCTGGGAGGAGTTCGAAAAAGTAGGTTTTTAAAGAAAAATAATATAGCGGACAGGAAGTTCAGCCAACTATGGCAAATTTGATATCTATGTTCTCAGCATGACCCAAGGAATCTACGGAGACCAGTTTCATTACAATTGGTGAATACAGTCAAAAGTTAGTAACATTTTTGTACATTTTGTTATAACTTTTGACCACAAGGTGGCGCTGCTCCGAAACTTCTCAGGCTCCTTCAGGGTATTGTGCTGATGACCCATACCGAGTTTCGTAAAGATATGCTAATGCGTTCGTAAAATACAGCATTTTAGCACAAAATTCAAAATGGCTGATGGCCAAAATGGCCGAAGTGGGAAAATTGGATATCATTCGACTCGGCATGATTCCCCAAATCCAACGAGACCAAATTTATGATTTTTGGACAAACCCATCAGACATTATAAGCAAAAATGAACATTTTTCGTATATCTGCACCAGTAGGTGGCGCTGCACTGAAACACTGCATGATGCCTCAGGTCATACTTGGGATGACATGTACCAAGTTTGGTCTGAATACGATAAAGCAGTGCAGAGATACAGGTTCAAGAGTGTGTTTTACAACATGCCTCAAATTCATTGCTCCGGTATACGAAAACAGTTTTACGTATCAACTTGAAATCCATAACTTTTTGTCTGAATGGTCTCAAGATGATACATTTCAATTTTGGTGAAAATTGGAGCAACGGTCTGGGAGGAGTTCGAAAAAGTAGGTTTTTAAAGAAAAACAATATGGCGGACAGTTAGTTCAGCCGACTATGGCAACTTTGATATCTATGGTCTCAGCATGAAACAAGGAATCTCCTGAGACCAGATCTATTACAAACGGTTAATAATGTCAAAAGTTATTAGCATTTTTCTAAATTTTGTTTTAAGTTTTGACCACAAGGTGGCGCTGGTCCAAAACTTTTTGAGTATTGTCAGGGCATGGTGCCAAAGACCCATACCGAGTTTCGTAATGATACGTTAATGCATTCGTAAAATACAGCATTTTAGCACAAAATTCAAAATGGCCGACGGACAAAATGGCCGATATGGGAAAATTGGATATCAGTCGAATTGACATGATGCCCCAAATCTAACAAGACCAAATTTATGATTTTTGGACAAACCTATCAGAAGTTATAAGCAAAAATGACCATTTTTTGTATCTCTGCACCAGTAGGTGGCGCTGCGCCGGAACACTGCATGATGCCTCAGGTCATGCTTGTGATGACATGTACTAAGTTTGGTCTGAATATGATAAAGCGTTGCGGAGATACAGCCTTATGTCCTTTTCGCAAGCACTATGCACAATTCGTTCGCATGTTTTACAAAAACGGTTTGAGCAATCGACTTGAATTCCATAACTTTTTCTTGGCATGCTCTGAAGATGATCTGGTTAAATTTTCATGAAAATCGGAGTAACGGCCTAGGAGGAGTTCGAAAAAGTACGTTTTTCAGAAAATTCAAAATGGCGGAAAAAATTTCATGACGGAAAATGACGTCATATGGTGCGGTCGATTCGACTTGAGCCAAGGAATCAGGGGAAAAAAGAATTTTGTTTCTAGCCCTTACGGTTCAAAAGTTATTAACATAAACATAAGTGCAACTTTGGACAGCTGGTGGCGCTAGAGAGATTGAGTTAGAGACTCCAAATTTGCTATGGACAAAGGTCAGACTGTCCTCTAACTGTGTGCCAAATTTCACAACTTTCCCGCAAGCGGTTCTATGGGCTGCCATAGACTTCAAGAGCGGAAGAAGAAGAAGAAGAAGAAGAATAAGCGTACAGAACGCCAACAATAACAATAGGTGCCTAAGCACCTGTTGTGAACACCAGTCAAGATGGCTTTCTAGGGACCAGTTTACGACAGGGCCCCTCTCTAACTGCCGGGGTGTAGGAAGATGTTCCACACCGTGATTGGATCTTTGGTCAATGAACATTAATAAATGTTCAGCAACATCAGATAAGATGTTAGGACAACTACCAGACACCTCTTCCAGAACAGGAAGGGGGACCTTCTGCACCCACCAAAACCAAGGAGAAGACTTCTCATTGGACGACACATTGACTCTAGCCATTAAACTCATTCCTAAGGTTTAGGCAAGGACTGCCATAAAAATTCTTTCAGGACCTCCTGGATGGAGCAGCAGAGACTGAAATAAAGAGAGGCCACAGAGATCTATCTAAATCCATTCATACCTATGTTTGGAGGCCTTAATTTGATCTAAACTGCATCACATACACTCCATCTTCATGCAAAAGCACAGTTTATGTTAATGGTTACTGACTGCTAAACCAACAGGTCATGGGACAGACTTGTTAAGAGATAAACAAATGCATGGACAATGATTTAACCATTTCATATAGTGTTTGGTGTCTATCTGTTCCCTACGATGCCTTTAATAATTTGAAAGAGGTTTGGTAAAGAAATAATGCATGGGTAAAATGTTAAAGACACTATTTTAACACTGTACTTTATGCTATGCAAATGAGTTCCACACTAGGGTGGGGAACACCGGGGCTGCTTCAGATAACAGTAGCCAATCACACTCCAGGATCGGCAAAGCGCCACATTTAAATCTCCTCCTCATCAGAAAGGGATAAATATGTCCCCCGGGTAGACACACCCTTGTTCTGCGTTTCCAACTCGACGGGGAAGGAGACATTAACAGACACTTCACGTCCTGAGTTTCTGACCTGACGAGGAAAGAAACTACTAGACGGTTAAGGTGAAGCTTTTGCGAGCAAAACCTTTTTCATTGCTTCCAGCTGCACTCTAGCTGCAAAAGGGTCCAAGCGTTGAGGGACTTCATCTGACTCTTACGGCTCTTACAGCAGCGCAGCCCAGTCCGCAAAGGACCTCTGCATCGGCAGACATTGCTTGTACCACACGGCTCCTCAGCGACGCAGCCAGCCTGCATAGGAACCTGTGAAGATTCATCTGACCCAGCTGCCCAGTCCATCCTAAAGGACCCTCTTGGCGCAACCGAAGTTCAGCATCCTCCAGCCCAGCGTGGCACGACTACTGGATCGCAACTCCGCGCCCTCCCACTGCACGCAGCCTGCATCATCAGTGGAAGACGTCTCTGCTACCGGATTGATCACCCGACTGTGTGGAACGTAAATATAAACTTACCAAACCTCTTTTCTAGAGACCTTGGCATTAGTTTATACATGCAGCATATGTTTTTCTAACCTGTTTAGATAACAGTTACTTGAGGACAGCTTGTTACAAATAATATGGATATTATTTATTGAATGATAAATAAGCAATTATTTATCACCATTTTACCAGAGCCATTAGGTGGCTTCCGTAAGAAGCATTCCCATACAATTCTCTTCCATTCTACATTCAGTTCAACAGCATTGCATTTATCCATTCTGTGTTCACTTCATTTATTTGTTTCTTTGATTTAATTCAGTATTCTCCTTTGATTATTATTTTTACTATCTTTTAGAAGTGCATATTCATTATTTCATTATTAATCGTTGTGGTATTTACTCTTGCATGTTTATTGTTAATAAATTTCATTGATTTTTATTATAACTGTGTCTTCCTTGTGTTGATGATCAAAGATTCTACTAGTTGACCAGACTCACAAATCCTTCAGATAAATCAGTTGACCGACTCCCTCCATTTTATATTAATTCTGAATTATTGAACAGCTCCTTTGGAGTGTTCTTAAATTGTTAAGATAGTATTCTTAACTGGTGCCCCGTATTACAAAAGGAGGAAGGGGTCATCTGATACACTTATAACCACACCTTAAGTGACATGTGATCAAAAATCACTACGTCACTGGTGAATGGAGTAAAAATCACTACATTGTGGTGCCCCGTGTGAGGACAGCTAAGATTGAAATGAGTCTTTGATTCATCAACACAACAAATTCACCTAAAAGGTTGCAAGAGTAATTACTTTAACGGGAAGCTAAAATTCTCAGTTTGGTCAGTTACCGTTTGCTTAGCAGGTGGTCCCTCCCAAGCCTGATTCATAGTTTCCTCACTCAGCTCTGTGGTGCTATTTATGAATGGGATTTGTTGCAGTTGAATTGTTTGCAGTAAATAGAGTTGTTGTTTGAGCTTTGGACCATTGTACAGTGGCATAATTCTGGTAAAGCGTTTCCTCATTCAGGAAACTATAGTGTTAGCAGAGGTTGTAATCACTAATTATAACTAATTGCTAGTACTAAGCATAGCAAAGGGCTTAGATACCTTGTAAGTCTATCAAAAAGTTCTGTGTGAACTTAGATAAGTGTCAGATAAGGGCAGTTTCCTCTGACCACTCATAGCCAAGGGCTAAAATCCTCATCACTAGTCAGTGTGAGACAGTGTCCCAGTGACACCAATCTATCAACACTTTTGTGTTAAGTACTGAGATTAGTTAGTTGCTAGGTGCAGTACAGTACCTGTCAAAAATGGCAGAGTTAACCCTACCTGAACAGCTGGTCGTAGACCTGACCAGTGCTGTGAATCCGGGTTACATAGATACAATTAAGGGTTTAAATTATGATGAAATCAGCCTCAAAACAACACAGCTAACAGCTGAAGCAGCAGGCCAGGCCTTAAAGGGTGCCTCGCTAATGAAACTCCTCTCTAGCTTAGCACTAAATTGGGCTGCTCAGTTAACCCAAGCAATAGACAGAGTGTCCCTTGCTAATGAACAGTTAAAAGATAGGGATATGATGATCCAACAGCTAAAGAGTGAGCTGGCTGATCTGCGTCATGCAAATGACCATTTGAAGGTTGAAGCCAATAGGTTGTCTGCAGAGAAAGAAGACTTGCAGTATATTACAGACAGCCAAGGAGCAGAAATCAACAGGCTAAAAGATGAAAATCTAGACCTAGAAACTGAGCTTGAACAGCTCGGGAAAGAACGCTCAAGTTCAGTCACTGTACCCAGTAGCCAGGATACAGCCGCTCTGCAAACAGAGCTGGCTCAGGCTCAAAATGATTTGTCAGCACAGGCAGACAAATTAAGGATAGTGAGTATCAGTGAGAAGCAGGCCAAAGATGACTTAAAGTCAGCCTTGTCTAAAATTTCTAGTTTGAAAATGGACTTAGAAATGGAACATAAACTGTGTATTGATGCCCGTGAGCAATCAGAGTTGTTTAAACGACAACTGTACGATTCAAAACAGGCTCAGGTTCAACTCAGGGAGGACTTGGCTAGGGCAGACAATAAATTATTGGAAGTACAAAACAGTCATGACAAGATTGCTTCCAGAGCCCGAGAGTGGGCAGATAAAGCTGATATGGCAGAGCAGAGGCTAGAGGAAATAGGGAAGAGAATGGAGCAGTTAGACATAAATATGGACACACCCCATGAACCTGAACCACCAAGTGTGCGCTTCAGCTCATTTGGCCCACAGGTGAAAGACTCCCTACTTGATAGCCCCTCACAGAGACAGCGCTATCAGACCCATGGTGATGCTGTAGCTGCCAGTGGCCCAACCCCCACTGCTAGTCCCAGCCATCCTTATGGAGTAGATTCTGATTCACCTGTGTGGGGAAAAACTAGTCGCTCCATCCCTGATTTCCCTAGTATAGCACAGTCCAGAGACAGTAGGCTGCGTCAGCTTAGAGAATTAGCATGTGACATTGAAGTGTTTAACCCTGACACCCCTGGAAGCAACATAGAGTTGTACCTTAAGGATGTAAACTATGCATTGTCATACATCCCTGAGGCCACTATGGCAGATAAGCTACTCCTTCTGAGGAAAACAACCGTGCGAACCGTCCATGGTTTCATGGAGAGACAAAGTCCTGCCATTGCTGGTAATTACAATGAACTGTGTAGGGCCCTGAGAGCAGAATACACAATATATCAAAACCCGTCGGTCTCCAGGCTTTCTGCCTTGCAGACCAAGCAAAATCGCTACGAATCACCCAGAGAATATTATGAACGCTTACGCAGAGTATATTTTGCTGGTGCTGATTCTCCTAGGGCAGAAGAGGATGTGATGTTTAAAAGTCTGTTTGTGAGTAATTTGCATCCAACAATTAGGAAGTCTCTTTCACTGTTGGTAGATGTTGATCACATGACTGCAGCAGAGTTAAGACAGCTGGCAATGCGAGCTTGGGAGAGTGAGAAGTTACACCAAGACAAGAAGGACAGGGACCCAGGCACTCATGTGTTTGAACTCCGACATGACAGGGAACCTCCCCTTGAACTAGAAGGTTCAGAGCTTCCCCAAAGCGGACCAGCTCGTCCTAGTCGCCCCTCGCAGCTAAAGTCCAGTGAGTTCCAACAGGACACGCAGGGCCATAAATCCTCAAGAAATGGAGGATACAAGAGTGGCAGACATACACACAGAGAGGATAGGCACAGGAGGTTCAGAGATAGATCAAATGACAGTCACAAACAGAGCCATCAGAAGAAAAAGGAGTCCAAAGGGACTGAAGGAAGGGATCGTGATAATTTGAAGCAAATTCAGAAAATACTTGCGAAAGCTCTCAAAGACCTTAAGTCAGAGGAGCACACATCCCCAAAAGAGAAAGACCCTCCTTCAAAGCAATGACTAGGCCGGCACCCCTCCCCTCCCCCGCCTAAAGTGTATTTGATAGGGTGGGGGGAAGAGCCGGGGGAAGGGGGAACCATGCAACAGATTGTAAGGCCTAACCAATCAGATGTCAGTAGACCAAATCCCAGTCTCTGTCAGTTCCTTGGTGACTTGACACAGGGAGGTAGGGCTAGAAGGATTTACATTTCTGTGTCCATTGAAGGTGTATTAACATGTGACGCACTGCTAGACACTGGCTCAGAAATCTCTTTGGTGTCACCTGGGTTGTTTAAAAAACTCACCCAAGTAACTAACTCACTTGGTAAGTGGCTCAAGATTGAGAGCTGTCAGATCAAGATAACTAGCTACACACAGGATCAGGCCCCGATTAACCAGCGGGTGTGGGTGGAGTTAACCTTTGGTGAGATGAAGATAGTTCACCCTCTCTATGTTGTTGGTTTTGACACAGAACAACTTCTTATTGGCCAGGATTTGTTGAATAGGCTCACACCATTAATTGACTATCACAGCTGTCAATTGTGGGCACAAGTTAGAATCCCACGACCCATTGAGGAGATTAGCTCTGGTCAGAAGCTATGCAATGCAGTGGAGGTAGAAAGGACATGTGACTCTAGACAGCTGACAGTGAAGGATGCCCACCTTAATGAAGAGGCACCCGCTGTGAGGGAAATGCAAACCATCAGCCCCCAGTCAGCAGACATGGCTCATGAGAACAAGATCCCCCTAGAGCTTTTAAAGAAGAAACATGCATTTCTGTGTGCCCTGGAACCTCTTAACACCCAGTTGTATAACCCACAGGTGGTGGGGGGTATACATGTTAATGAAGTACTTGTTGAGGATGCTGTAATCGCATTCTGGTCAGAGAAGTCAGCCATAATCCAGGAACTGTATCAACTGTTACAGGAAAAACCTTGCAAAATTCCTATGGTTGAAAAGAAGCAAAAATTTTGGCTTGCTGGTGGCTCAGAGAAAACAGTTAAAAGTGTTGGAGTTTGCTCTGTCTCCCTTGAGATTGGCCATAAAAATTTCAAGCACTACATGCTTGTGTTACCTGACCTGCCACACTCAGTATACATTGGTTCTGATGTGTTAGTGAGACTAGGGGTGCAGTTAGACACAGTCAACAATGTGCTGTGGTCCAGAGCAGATATTGGTGCTAACATATTATCTTGTGATGCTAATAACATGCGTTCTGGCCAGACAGTTCCCCAAGCATGACAGGTTATGAATGAGTTTGACACAGTGGTCCCTGCCCAAACTGCAGAGGTCCCGGTCAGACTAGTCATAAAAAGGGGTCAAGAAATGAACCAGACAGTACTAGCCTTTTTCCAGCCCTCTGCTCAGTTTTGCAGTTTGGGACTTACAATATGTGGTAACCCACAGCTTGAATTGTACAACCGCTCAACTTACCTGCTTGTACAAAATTTCACCAGAGGAAGTATTCACATTCCTCCACATACTCCTCTAGGATACCTGATTGATAGCTCCTTTCATGATTTTGAATTAACCATTCCTGTCATAGGAGAGCTTCCTGACTTGCCTATAGAGAGAGACAACTGTGAGCAAGTGTATCTTACCTACCCTACCAAGATGATTTCCATCACAACACTCCCAGGTGTGTTTGAGGGAGCCATCTGTAGAATAGACTTTGAAAGTGACAGCGAGATAGTGGTACATACTGTGATGGCCCAAGAGTCGCATGCACCAGTGAACTGTGAGAAAGATACAGGAAATTGCGCTGAACCATACCCTGGTTTTGAGTCAGAAGTGCAGCAGCAGTTAGACCAAGCAGACACTCTTGACACAGAGATTCAGCGTCAGGAATTAACCCTTTCGATCGTGAGTTTAAAATATTCTAACTGTCCCCCCAGAGTGAGTTTTTTTAAGGCGACCGTTATTTTAGAACGTTTGCCTTTAATGTTTCCATGGCGACGCGTCTTGCGTGTCACGAGCGCTGAACGCAGCAACAATAACACTGTATGACAGATGGATCGCTATTATTTAGTTTTTCCTTTTATATTTAAAATATTCGCAAAATTGCTTACCATGTCATCAACTATATGATATTCCGATTCTCAAATATGTGTAAGTGAGTGTGCTTTGTCGTTTTAAAACCTTTATAAATGATCTTTATCTTGATCTATAATGCGAGATGGGCGCCGCCATCTTCGTTTGCGCTGCAGTTCACAGAATCCTGTCAGTCGGATTTACAGCAGGTGAATTCATCAATTTCTCCCGAAATATATGCAAGTAAGTGGCTGGTGAACTGGAAGAATAATAGAGTAAACTTTATAGTTACTTAGGCCCATTATGTGCGTCTGATATTAATAAATGTCGGCAAATATATTTGTTATTGCTGCTTCCACTGATGTCGGACATCAGTGTGTATTTTATAAAACTCTTAATGTATTGTTTTAATGGTGACTATGCATATTTAAATGTCTGAAACCTTAAAAGAAACATTATGTGGCTGAAAACGCTGCATAGCTGTGATATATGACAAGAGCTGCGCGTGTCCGTCTCGCAGCCAGAGCGCGAAAGCACAGTTTGAATCTGGCAGTTATGTGACGTCGCTGAACGTTCGAAATCCCATATGTGGTACCGTACGCCCAGGGGCACAGAAATAAAAATCCCATATGTGGGACCGTACCGCTCAAAGGGTTAAGACAGGTGTTTTATGAGCACAAGGAAATCTTTTCTAAGGATTCCTATGATTGTGGAGTTACAGATGTCCATACTGTCCGTATTCCCACAGATCCAAATGCACCGCCTACCTTTGTGCGGCAATACAGAATTCCACTCACTGCTTTTGACTCCATTCAGGAAATTATTGATTCACTGTTAGAGAAAAAGATCATACGTGAATGCAATTCCACCTACAATTCTCCAGTTTGGCCTGTCTTAAAGCCAAGTGGAAAGTGGCGTTTAATTGTTGATTACCGGCAACTCAACAAACAGGTTCCCCTGTCACGTTGGCCTATGATACATCTTGACCAAGAGTTAGCAAAGGTTACTACAGCTAAATATTTCTCCACAGTTGACGTTGCAAATGGATTCTGGACAATGAAGGTAGACCCAGCAGATCAGTATAAGCTAGCATTTTCTTTTGGAGGTAGACAGTTCACCTGGAACAGGTGCCCATTTGGCTATTCAAACTCCCCTGCAGAGTTTAATATATTTCTACACAAGGCAATGGGTGATGCAGCTACACGTGGAAACCTGATCTATGTTGATGATATCCTTATGCGTAGTCAGACATGGTCAGACCATCTAACTGAGATACGACATGTTCTCACCCAGCTCACTGAGGCGGGTGCTAAGTTGTCATTATCCAAAGGACAGTGGTGTAGAACAAAAGTGGAGTATGTAGGACTGACTGTTGGCCCTGTCTAGTAGAATAGAAGCAGTAAAGAATATTAAACCTCCCACAAATGTCTCGGAACTGCGTAGCTTCCTGGGAGTATGCAATTATTCCCGTCAGTTTATAGAAGATTATGCAGACATCGCCAGACCACTGCATGAACTGCTACAGAAAGGTAGAGAATTTAGCTGGGAGGAAAGTCAGGCACAGGCTATGAAAGAACTGAAGGACAGGTTGTGCACGGCCCCATGCCTAGCCTACCCTGACAAAGACAAAGAGTTTTTCCTTCAGGCTGATTTTTCAGAGCACTGCCTCAGTGCAGCACTCTCCCAAAAGCACGACCAGGATAAGCGGGTTGTAGCCTATGCTAGTAGGGCACTAAGTAGTGTTGAGATTAAGTTCTCAGACTGTGAGAAAGCCTTACTTGCTACAGTGTGGGCAATTGAACATTTTCGTAGCTATATTGGGGGTCAGAAAGTCATTGTTGAGACATGTCATCAACCTGTCCAGTTCCTCAATAGCCAAAGACTCAGGGAAGGTAGAGTTTCAAACAGTCGCATTGCCACATGGATGATGGCCTTGCAAGGTTATGAGGTGGAGGTGAGATATGCACAGAACAATAAAATGGCATTAGGCCGTGGACTAGCTATGTGCCAGCATTGCGTTGATGGAGAATACACTCAAGAAGCCAACACAGTAATCACCACACCCTCACTGACATCAAGCCATCACTACTATGATGAAAATGTCTGTGCAGGCCTTCCTAAAGCCTACATTGATGGGTGCTCCTATCACCATGAACAACACATACAGGCTGGAGTAGGATTAGTCTGGGAGGCTGACACCCCCTGTGGTGCACAGCAGTTCTGTTTAGGCCCTAAATCTAGTCAGTATGCAGAAATCGCCGCCGCACTCATAACTTTGCAACAAGCATCAAAGTATGGGATCAGAGATTTGGTAATCTGTTCTGATTCAAACTATGCCAGGCACAGTTTTGTTTCTCACCTCCCTCATTGGAAACAGAATAGCATGAAAAATGCCAGAGGAAAGGAGGTTAAGCATAAGGAACTGTTTCTTGCCTGTGACAAACTTGTATATCAGAATGGTATGACTGTGTATTGGAAGAAGGTAAAAGGGCATTCACAAGCACCTGGGCCAGACAAAACAGGCAACGATGAAGCTGATAGGCTAGCCAAAGCAGGCGCCATAGCAGGCTCTCCCTGGCAGTTCCAGAAGGAGTGGCTTCCAACAGAGTCAACTCATGTAAGTGTTAATGTTGTCACACGCAGGCAAGCAAAGGAGGCAGTGACAACCCTTAATGACACCCCACAGACTGTAGTGATAGGCAGGCAGCTATCAGATACTGACCTTATTGCCATGCAAAAACAAGACCCTGTGATCAGCACTATGTACCTATTCATTTCTAACCCAGTAGAGCATCCGATAACTGAGCAAAATCTGACAGAGTCAAGTGACCTGAAAACACTGTATCTTATCAGACACCATCTGAAGTTAGAAAAGGGTTTGCTAGTGTACACTGCTGATGAAAATTCACCACCTCGATGGGTGGTCCCCACAGCACACAGGGGGGTTATGCTTCTGCATGCCCATGATGAACCTTGTGGAGGCCACCGGGGGGTGAAGGCAACGCATGAGACCCTTCGTCAGTTAGCCTACTGGCCACAGATGAAACAGGACATTGCCGCCTACATCCAGGGTTGTCTAGTTTGTTGTCAGTTTCAACCGGCTAACCCCCCTCACAGAGCCCCTCTTCAGAAGGCAGGAATAACATTTCCCTGGTCCAACATTCAGATGGATTGGATCGGTCCTGTAGTTACGTCCTCCAGAGGTAACAAATACCTCCTTAATGTGACATGTGCATTTACAAAGTGGGTGGAATGTCTCCCAGCCCGTAATGACACAGCAGAGACAACGGCTATCTTGCTGATTAATCATGTGTTTAGCCGGTGGGGGCTACCCCTCTCTGTAGATTCAGATCGAGGTACTCATTTTACAGCCACTGTAATGACTGAACTGTGGAAAATGTTGGGAGTTCAGGCAAAACTTCACATTTCATTTCACCCTCGGGCATCAGGACAGGTTGAGAGGTCGAACCGCCATATTGTAGGGATGTTGAGGAAGTACATTTCAGCTAATGGAAAAGACTGGGATGTAAAACTACCCCTGGTCTTAATGGCAATTAGATCCACACCTCATAACTCTACAGGAGTCACACCTTTTGAAATGATGACAGGGCGGCAGATGACACTCCCCCTGCATCTCCTCTACCAACCTGAAGATGTCAGTGTAGCCAGCGCATATACTGCCCACCAGTATGTGGCAGACCTGAGGGCTCACCTCAGGCAGACATTCGCATGGGCACAAGAGCATCTGGAGCAAAGTGCTGAGGGCAGGAGAGCATACTACGATCAAAAGGCTAGCTCTACAGAATATCAGGTGGGAGACAAGGTGATGTATTTTAACTTCACAAAACCAGTGGGTGTTCCAAAAAAGTTTCTCCCAAACTGGTCTGGTCCTCATGAAATTGTAGGAAAACTATCACCAGTAGCATACCGCATCAAAATCTCAAAAGGGAAAAGATCCCCTGTGTACAAGTGGGTCCACTTCAACCAGATTAAGCCTTACAAACCCCAGATGGGAATAAAGGGGGTAGACACCGCTCAGAAGTAACTCCGGTCAAGGTGTAAGCTCTAAGGCAGTGTAGAGAAGTCTATACTGTGTCAGGCACTGTGGCCAGTGCATCTGTGACTAGTTGTTGTGGCTAGTTATAGTGGTATTTGTTAGTTGTACTCTGCTTATAAAGTATTGAAGTGACACCCCATATTTGTGCAATTTCAGAATGAACCTGCTGAGCCTAATCATAGTGATCTGCGTACTCAATGCAGTACAGCCCTTGGGAATAGTGGAATCAGGTCCTCCTACTGGCATTATACTTCAGGATGCACCTGGATTTTTAGTGACTGACTGTTACGTGCACACTCAGAGAGTCTTTGTTCGGCTTGACCCTGCTGATGTGTACAAAAAGCATGTGGCTGGATGGGGAAGGGTCCCCTGGCATGTCATCCAATGGAGCAGGGACATCATAGGACATGCCCAGTTAGACACAATTCATATGCTTAAACAGCTACAAAAAGTCACCATAACACAGGAAGAATTAAGAGGAGTTAGACGCCCAAAGTGCTTCCTTGGTACACTACTGACAGCAGCATCAGCCCTAGGCTCACTCTTCTCAGTGGGTACTTCAACAGTTAACAGCATTAGCATATCCACATTGAAAAAACATGTGGAAGGGTTAAAAAGAGAAATGCCTGAGATACAAGAGAAAATGTATGTTCAGCAGAAGCAGCTGCAGCAGTTAGACAGAACTTTGGAGGGCACAATCCTCACTGTAAACCTACACACAGCCCTTTTGAATTATACAATCCACAGTATAGGCAAGATAGTGGATGTTATACAACATGATTATGCCCATGCACAAAAGGTTCAGGTACTAATGCAAGATTTGCTGAGAGAGGTCAGCTCTGTTGTCAACAGTTTGGCATTGAATAGGATCCCTTCATACTTGGTACCAGTTGAGCTAGTGAAGAATATCTTGAATCCGGTGTTGCAGGGAACCACGCAAACACTGCAGGTACATTTAGCTTACAGCCTGGGAAGTGCTATACCAATCCATGTTAACCCAGAGGCTCAAGAAATTGGCTTCCTGTTAAACCTCCCGATTATCAACACTAAAAACATATATAGGTTGAAATCAGTGCTAAATGTAGGCTTCTGGTCTCAAGATAAACACATAAAAATTGAGACACCCTCACTTATAGCTTACCAAGATGAAAACCCTGACATGTATCTGACACCTAACCTACATATGTGTACAGTGGTCAAAGATATTCACTGGCTGTGTCCCAGTAAACCTTTTGTAAGAGACCCCATTGAAGGCCTATGTGGCATTAAAAGGTTAACGACGGAAGACAAATGCAATACTGTTGCTACATACAGAGATGATGTGACTACCACCCGAATTGAGAGAGCAGGAAATAAGTGGTTAGTGAATACACCTGTTAGTGAAGCTGTAATGACATATAACAGACATGATACAGCTACTCCAATACACCTCCCTAATGAAACTATGCTAATTCAAATCCCAGTAGGAGCAATTCTCCACATCGAACACTTAGCTCTATACCATCTTGATGCTGATGTGCATAGTGTTGAGTTTGAAATAGCTGATGCCTTTAAAGGACACACTCTGGTAGTAGACAATTCACTCAGGAATCAAGTTTTGTTTGAGGGACCTAAATTAGCAAAGATCAGCCTCCAGTTAGGTAGCCTCCAAGCTACACCTGTGGAGCCAAAACCTAAGAGGGTGCCATTCACCTGGGGTTGGGATATTAGTGACAGCCTATTACTTATCTTCACACTATGTGGGTGGGCTACAATGGGCCTCCTGGGGTGGACACTGTACCAGCGAATCCACAAACTACAGATTAGCCCGTCAGAGCAGGAAAGTGTGAGACTTAGCGACGCTTGAGCTCAAATCTAACATGTGTAGACCACTCCCTGAGCTTACTCCCGTTATAACATGCAATTCTGACTAGATAAAAAAAATAGAGACTGCTCTATTCCCTATACCCCTCTCACTGAATAGTCTTTATAGTTTTTTTTTTTCCACGTAGATTCATGTGTAACCTTTTAGTAGTCCTGAAAGAGGATACTATTATTATACTCACTAAAGAAGTTACTTAGTTGTAACTGTTGAGTTATAGTTTACTCAAAATGCCAATGGTCGAAGGATGAGGTGAGGTTTGTGTTTTGTTCCTGCTGTTCCCCTCTTAGTACACCGCACAGGTCAATGACTCCAGGTCCTCGATCAGTCCGTGCAGGGGGGAGATGTTGTGAACACCAGTCAAGATGGCTTTCTAGGGACCAGTTTACGACAGGGCCCCTCTCTAACTGCCGGGGTGTAGGAAGATGTTCCACACCGTGATTGGATCTTTGGTCAATGAACATTAATAAATGTTCAGCAACATCAGATAAGATGTTAGGACAACTACCAGACACCTCTTCCAGAACAGGAAGGGGGACCTTCTGCACCCACCAAAACCAAGGAGAAGACTTCTCATTGGACGACACATTGACTCTAGCCATTAAACTCATTCCTAAGGTTTAGGCAAGGACTGCCATAAAAATTCTTTCAGGACCTCCTGGATGGAGCAGCAGAGACTGAAATAAAGAGAGGCCACAGAGATCTATCTAAATCCATTCATACCTATGTTTGGAGGCCTTAATTTGATCTAAACTGCATCACATACACTCCATCTTCATGCAAAAGCACAGTTTATGTTAATGGTTACTGACTGCTAAACCAACAGGTCATGGGACAGACTTGTTAAGAGATAAACAAATGCATGGACGATGATTTAACCATTTCATATCGTGTTTGGTGTCTATCTGTTCCCTACGATGCCTTTAATAATTTGAAAGAGGTTTGGTAAAGAAATAATGCATGGGTAAAATGTTAAAGACACTATTTTAACACTGTACTTTATGCTATGCAAATGAGTTCCACACTAGGGTGGGGAACACCGGGGCTGCTTCAGATAACAGTAGCCAATCACACTCCAGGATCGGCAAAGCGCCACATTTCAATCTCCTCCTCATCAGAAAGGGATAAATATGTCCCCCGGGTAGACACACCCTTGTTCTGCGTTTCCAACTCGACGGGGAAGGAGACATTAACAGACACTTCACGTCCTGAGTTTCTGACCTGACGAGGAAAGAAACTACTAGACGGTTAAGGTGAAGCTTTTGCGAGCAAAACCTTTTTCATTGCTTCCAGCTGCACTCTAGCTGCAAAAGGGTCCCAGCGTTGAAGGACTTCATCTGACTCTTACGGCTCTTACAGCAGCGCAGCCCAGTCCGCAAAGGACCTCTGCATCGGCAGACATTGCTTGTACCACACGGCTCCTCAGCGACGCAGCCAGCCTGCATAGGAACCTGTGAAGATTCATCTGACCCAGCTGCCCAGTCCATCCTAAAGGACCCTCTTGGCGCAACCGAAGTTCAGCATCCTCCAGCCCAGCGTGGCACGACTACTGGATCGCAACTCCGCGCCCTCCCACTGCACGCAGCCTGCATCATCAGTGGAAGACGTCTCTGCTACCGGATTGATCACCCGACTGTGTGGAACGTAAATATAAACTTACCAAACCTCTTTTCCAGAGACCTTGGCATTAGTTTATACATGCAGCATATGTTTTTCTAACCTGTTTAGATAACAGTTACTTGAGGTCAGCTTGTTACAAATAATATGGATATTATTTGTTGAATGATAAATAAGCAATTATTTATCACCATTTTACCAGAGCCATTAGGTGGCTTCCGTAAGAAGCATTCCCATACAATTCTTTTCCATTCTACATTCAGTTCAACAGCATTGCATTTATCCATTCTGTGTTCACTTCATTTATTTGTTTCTTTGATTTAATTCAGTATTCTCCTTTGATTATTATTTTTACTATCTTTTAGAAGTGCATATTCATTATTTCATTATTAATCGTTGTGGTATTTACTCTTGCATGTTTATTGTTAATAAATTTCATTGATTTTTATTATAACTGTGTCTTCCTTGTGTTGATGATCAAAGATTCTACTAGTTGACCAGACTCACAAATCCTTCAGATAAATCAGTTGACCGACTCCCTCCATTTTATATTAATTCTGAATTATTGAACAGCTCCTTTGGAGTGTTCTTAAATTGTTAAGATAGTATTCTTAACTGGTGCCCCGTATTACAAAAGGAGGAAGGGGTCATCTGATACACTTATAACCACACCTTAAGTGACATGTGATCAAAAATCACTACGTCACTGGTGAATGGAGTAAAAATCACTACACACCTTCGGTGCTTGGCCCCTAATAAGCGTACGGAACGCCAACAATAACAATAGGTGCCTAAGCACCTTCGGTGCTTGGCCCCTAATAAGTGCTTTTGAAGAAAGGGATCTAATATTTAACAACCCAAGCTTTATCAGTTGTTTATTAGTATTATCTCTATTTTATATTTGTTGAACATCAATTAAATTTTTACCCTTAAATGGGTTTGGAAGTTTTTTGTTTTTACTAGTTCGGGTACAGACACAGTCTCTATGTGATAATATCTAGGTGTAAGAGTTTCTATGTGTTGGGAATTATCTGACTTCTGTAACATGAGGCAGCTAGTAGACGGTCGGTTTAGCCAGTCTGTCTGCTTTCTGACCTGGGCCGTAGTTTGTCATGTTTCAGCTCTAAGACTATGTGCCATATTACTAGAGAAGAGCAGCACCATCCCGGGAGGGATGAATACCATCTCTTTTCAACAGGTCAGGTCTGCCCCAAAAACTTTTCCAATTGTCTATGAAACCTATATTATTCTGCGGACACCACTTAGATAGCCAGCCATTGAGTGATGATAATCTGCTAACTATCTCATCACTCCGACGAATGGGAAGGGGACCAGAGCAAATTACTTTTTCTGTCATTGCACTTGCGAGTTCACACACCTCTTTAATGTTAATTTTAGTGATCTCCAACTGGTGAAGTCAAACATCATTAGTGCCGACGTGAATTATAATTTTAGAGTATTTACGATTAGCATTAGCCAGCACTTTTAAATTTGCTTTGATGTCAGGCGCTCTGGCTCTCAGCAAACATGTGACTATGGTGGCTGGTGTCTCTATTTTCACGTTCCTATTTCCCTACATTTATGACATGTAAATCCCTAGTCGCTGACAGAAAAAGCTATACTGAACATGTAACAAACAGAACATGATACAATACTGGGAGAGGATGACATGACTCACCGTGTTTGTAGACTGATCCGACTTACCACAGCTGTTTGATGAACGCGTGGGAAAAAGAAAAAGGAGCACGCGAGAGACTGATGACAAGTTAACAAGCTAGTGAGATGCAAACACGCTGTAATAGTGATTTAGATTAAAAGATTAAAAGCTAGCGACGTCAGATTAATGTAGTAGGCAATATTAGACATGTGGTAATGATAATATAAGCAATAATGAATGAAAGTAAGAGATTCAAAACAAAGCTATACGGAGTTACAGACGCAAACCACTCTGAGCAGCGAGGCAGACAGGAGCAATCCTGTGGATGCGTTCTTCCCGTAACAACACTCCGAAACATAGCAACTAAAGGCGGGCGTACACGGTGCGATTTTTGCTGTCGTACGAATTCGCATGCGATTTTTTTCAATCATGTGTAAATCGTGTATGCTCGCATGGTCGCGGCTCGTATCATGTGCGAGGAATTACGAGCCGAGCAGAGTGCCTTACGAGCGCTTCCCGACCTCCCAATTATTTTTAAACATGTCAAAAAAGTTCGGGAGCTATCGGTTTGAATTCGTGACATGTGTGCGGTTAAACGAGCTGATTTTTCAATCTATTTGAAGTTGACCAATCAGGAGCTAAAAAAAAAACACAGAAGAAGAAGAAAGATAGAGATGACGATGACAGCGCCAAGGCGAATTTGAAAAGGAGGATAAACTCGCTGAACTTTGGGCGAGCACTGTATGATGTGTCAAGTGTGTACATGAGTCGTCTGAGATGATATTTTACAGCGGATCGCCCAAGAGCTACAGTTATCAGGTTAAAAAATAAATTATGGTTGATACGACTCGACTCATGATCCACTCTTGATCACGACATGAAATTTCTCTGTACTACTGTACTGTACGTGTTGGTAGCCATTAAAGAAAATATATTTAGTTTCATATTCATGTTTAAATATGCCTATATTTTTTAATTTTATCTATTTGATTAAGACAAGTGAACAATACATCATATATGCGCAATAGCCTCTGGAGACATGGAGTGGGTCAGACATAATTTTAATCACTTCATTAAGTTTTGTTTTGTAGAAAGCCTTTCTTTAACGTGAATTTCGTTTTGTAAAAAATGTATCTTAATTTTAATCAATGTTTCATCAACCAATTGCCTGGATTTAATAAATAAGAAGCAAATATATTCATGGATGCGCGAGCGCGATCACTTGCACTTGATCTGGAGCGCGTCTTATAGACTAAATAAACTGAAACTCAAATGAACTGTTTGCCTCACAGACACGAGAAAAATAAGAAAGCTTGAAATGTCTTCTTTTAAACGAAATAATTCAAAACGAAAAGAAATGGGCTACTCTTTGATTATGTAGGCCTAATCCAAATGAAATGTGCATTCTGCACATCCACTGCGGAGATGATGAGAGTCAGCAATGAATCAACTTCATCTTTGCAGCCATCACTGATTTAGAAAACATTATATTATTAAAAAACAATTAAAATGTCTACTTGCTGTTTTTTTTTTTTTTTTTTTTTGTCAAATTCATAATCGTTTCTTTTGCCGGTTCTTTATGGCAAGCTTTATGCGTGAGCTTGAGTGCTATAGTATAAATGCTAATTAAAATAGTTTATTCTCTCCAGTATTTAAGAAATTGAATGTGAATAATCAACTAATCAATGTGATTAGTCAACTAATGGCTTGAACAACTAGTCGATGAGAAAAAAAAAATGATTTCACATGTGCCTATTTTCTATCCAGCATGTCACAAAGGGTATTCTGATTTGAGCTCGCGCTCCGCTCTCATGCTCTCTCTCTCTCTCGCCTTGGAAATCGGCAGGTCGAAAAATCATGTCGTATATCACCTCGTCCGTGCGATTTCCAGATAAACTCACTCGTGACGTGTGCGTAGACATACGATCTTCTGACCATCAGAATTCGCACCGTGTACGCCCGCCTTAAGCCCAAAGAATTCACGTTTTATTACAATAGTGTATACAGTTATAATGTTATGTATAAGACAGCCCCAATCATAGTTATTAATGTTTTGCATTGCTGTTTGAGCACTCGCGCTGAAGCTAAAGATCATCAGTACAGTAAAGCTCTGTGGGTTATTTACCTCAATGAAACGCAACGTATATGAGATTAATCAGATATTTATACTACATAAATTTATTATGACTTTTATCTGCACAAAATGATGCGAATGCACAAGTGAAGCTTGAACTAGTTATGTGCTAATCAGAATGTTTAACTCTTGTAGTAGATGGGCACTTCCCACAGCAATATGCTGAAACTACACAGAGAATTCACAACATTTTATTACAATAGTGTTCTCATTATAATGTTATGTAAATGACAGTCCCAGTAGTTATTAATGTTGTGCATTGCTGTTTGGCTGCCAGTGGTCCCTTCTGATTGTAGCCAACCATTTATTCCGCAGATCTAACTCATTATAGGGATCGAATAAAATTGTAGTTCAGGATTTCTCTGACGACTGTTGTTACAGCTAGCAGCACAGCATATCCCAGGCATATTGTAACCTTGTTGTGAACCTTCTGGGAGTGTTTCGTTGATCTTCCTCTGGTAGCTGTAGCTGCTGTGACCATAGACTGAAACAGGTCACAGAGCTATGACCAGGCACAAAAATGGCAGCGATAAAGCACAGTGACTTCACATGAAACCCATGGATAGTAATGAACACAACTTTCACTCGCATCTGACTGACATAAACACGTTTATATTTCAGTGCTGTTGTTAATGTTATGTTATTTTAAACAGTTTTTTCTAAATTCAGCTTAAAAGCATTAAGTTAAATGTTTATTTATCATATAACGGAACTGTGCGCACAAGTTTTAGACACTTATATTTTGCTAAGTCCATGCAATAAATGCACGTCCTGGAATAAGTAATGTTTTACTTCAGTTTCCGTTTCAGGCCAAAATTAGATTCACAAGTTTCTGTGCCCATATAATCTTAGCGTAAGTGGTAAACAGATTTGGCTTGCTGTCTGCTATAGAGGGGCTCAGAGAGGATATTCTACACTAGCTCCGATAGCCCCTCTATAACAGGCAAAAAATGTACAAAAAGGAGGAGAAGGGGAGGAGGGATGCTGAAAGAAAAAACAACAGGAAGAGGTTAAGATGCTGGTTTTATACCTTGGTATTAATTGGAAGATTAGATGGACGTACTCCTCCCGAAATTACATTTAATAACTTCACGAGTTTGTGTGCCCATATAATCTTGGCGTAAGTGGTAAACAGATTTGGCTTGCTGTCTGCTATAGAGGGGCTCAGAGAGGATATTCTACTCGAGCTCTGATAGTCCCCAAAAAACATAAATGCAGAATCAGACATGATTTGCTGTTCTAAAAAAACGCACTGTAGCTCGCACATTACATGCAGTCAGATCGCATGCTCAGTCGCACAGAATCAACAATATCCTGCGATTTATCAACAAATTGATTATAAACTGAGTTATATAGCGTATATGTTTTTCTGTTTTTAAGTCATATAAACCCACAGCTTCATAATTGGTAAAGAGACACTGCACAGACTGGTGGGACAAATTCATACAAGTGTTTCACTCTCACTAAAAGCTTTCAAATAATTGTAATACCGTTTCACTTCATCTGTATCTTTTTCAGAAATCGGTAAGTAATGTAAAGACCCATAGAGAGGTGTTGAGGCTTCCTACACAGTTTGGAAAGTATGGTATTTTGATTTGAGTAATTGTTTAGTGATCCTTTAGTGATTGTTGAACACTATTGAATAAATTCAAGGCCCACATTTTTATTGGGCAAAGCTCTTTGTTTTTTACCATATGCAAGTCTCTTTGAACTTAATGAAATGAATGTGCATGTGCCAAACCAGCAACAGATAAAGGACAAAAGACAAACTATCATATAAATCACACTGTACTTTGCTGTTTGATGATCATCCAACATCAAAGAATGATTACAGTATCAAACTGAAGTGTCAGAGGTGAATATGCACGGGTTATAGCATGTTTTAGGCTTCTCATCATGTAAGCGTATGTTTCACTTTCAGGAAACCTATGAAAAAACAAGAGAAAATAAGAACATAACAAAAAGTTTAATAATCAATCTATCAGCCCGCATGGATTCCAATTGCCTAGGTTAAAACCATGGGTCCAGCCACATCCATTGAATACTGGGCATTAACTTGGATATAGTTCATTCCAGGGCTTACTGCACAAGGAAAAATTGATAGGATATTTCTGGTCTCATCCACTTTCCTAGACAGTCTAAACTTTCCTAAAAACATGAACTACTATCTTTGCTCAGCCACTTAAACTTCATGATGCATTTAATCCTGCAAGGCCGCACTAGAAGACAAGCGTCGGCCCACCAGGCCCCACTCTCCTCCTCCCTCCACTCAGCCACACACCATGGCTGTTCCTGGCACCGCTTCTCACATAACAATGCCCTCCCCTCTCAATGAATGCCTTCCTCCTAGCGTGAGGTTGCCTTCGCTAGCGGAGCAAGATAACACTTCTTTCTCATTCCGCTGCCTTTTCCCCCACCAGTGGCCTACAGCTCTTTCAGAAAATCCTAGCATGAGCCTGCCTCCGCTAGGGGCACAGGCCCAGATGGACTATTTTCCATCCCAGCTTTCCTCTTGCTTTACCTTCCCTATTACAACCCAGTCCCAGAGGCTGACCCAAGGCGTGAGGCTCCCTCCACAAACAACTTTGCTCCAGAGCATTCCCCTCCTAACCTCCCCTCTTCTCTACAACACAGATGCTCATACCACCAAATTCCATTGCTTTGGAATCGCATTCTGTCGCCAGAAACATCAGAGCACAGATTTTATTAGAAATTCAGGCTACTGGCTCCAAGGTGGACCCAACCCCAGTTCCTCACTACTCAGAGCTGATCTTCCCATAAATCACCCACTAAAACCCCTCCTCGACACCTCTCTCAGTTCCATTCTTCAAGCCGTTTCTCCTAGAACTCTCCAATCCTTCCTATCTGCATGGAAGTGTTTTAAGACTTTCCACTCCACATACAACCTGCTTTTCCCAAATTACCATCTCTGCTTACCAATTCACAGACATCTCTACTCATCAAAGGTATCCACATAACCCAACCCACCCACCCAGATGCCAGGAAACCAATAACTTTAGAAATACTCACCAAATGTATCTCCACCCTCCGCTGAGGCTACCATTCCATCAACACTGCTTGCACACAATGTCCATTCTGGCTTTTTTGTTTTCCTCAGATGTTCAGAACTCACCATCACTTCCAGCTTCAATTCAAAGGTCCATCCCACAATCTCGGATTTATCAGTACTTGACGACAAAACCATTTCTTACTTAATAAAACAAAGCAAGACAGATCAAATGGAAAAATGCCATTTCATCTACATTTTCAATCTTCCATCACAAATCCAACCATACCAATCCCTCTTAGCCTATCTGCATTTTAGAAACTCGCAGGCTAAACTCTCATCCAACCAACTTTTTCAGATGACTCAAATCACCTTGTCACACGTTTCTGGTTCCAAAGACACCTTATGTCCATTTTTCTCCAATCTGGCACCCCAGCAGAGCATTTCTCCAGCCATTCATTTCGTATAGGTGCAACAAACACAGCTGCCCAAAACGGCTTTCCCAGCAGCAGATCCAAGCACTTGGACGCTGGCCATCGGAGGCTTTTAGAAGTTACATTCAATCAAATAGCTCCCACATCAAAGAACCTCAACAAACTCTCATCAGCGAAATTCTTCAACACCAGTTTGTTCTCATACACCCAAAACTACAGGCTCACCTTATCCACTTAACACCACCAATCCACTTATATATGGATTGTTTGGATGGATTGTAGAATGGAAATATTTCCATTCTAACTGCTGCAGCAGCATCCACCCACTTGCTCCCACAGGAACCAACTTCACTATTCAACTGCCACAACAGCAATACTACCTTAAGCTTCCAGAGAAGATCAATGCTATTCCCTCCGCTTCCATAGAAGTGCCTTATCTCCACTGCCGCAGCAGTGACGTTCCTCCACGATCCTGCAGGTGCTCCGTTTTGAAAATTTCGATTCACGTTGTCCGGAAATGCCACGCCCCTTACCATTATGGGCAAACGTCGCATGTGCTTTGGTCAAAGTCCAGTCTTTGCTTCTGTGGAAATGTAAATAATGATGTCAATATTGCTGTATCAATTTGCGCCTGAATCAGACTCAGATAGCAGTAATGAGGAAGAGGATCAAGCAGAACCTCTGCAAGCACGGCTTTTAATGGACGTTTATGAATGTTAAGTAATTTTGTTTGTATTTGTGTCAGTGTTTAGATATGCTGTCACTTGTAAATGTTACTGCTGTTTGTTAGCTTTCAATATATGGGTTTATCCTGATTAAAGCTTTACTGTAGCTGAATACATGACCTAGTAGTAGCATTTTTGTAAAGGTATTGTTTAATTTATAGCATGAACGAGCATGTGGGTAAACACAACATAAAAGCCATAATGAAACAATGCTGTACACTGATAACATAAACACCAACAGAAGTTCGCTGGTGTGATTACAGAGAAGTTTGTTGGTGTTTGTAGGCGTTTGTTGAAGAAATATGAAATTGAATTTAGCTAACTGGCTAGCGAAGCCAAGCCGTGTTGGTCTTTGTTTACGTCCCAGAAACTATATAACTTTATAAAAAAAAATCAAACATACGTACAGGTTGGGGCCCATAAACAGCAGCTTCTGCTTTTAAAGTGGGAACTGCTTCATCTTTCAGTAATAGCCTTTGTGTAAATCCAGCACTGAACTCTGAACTCTGAACTGTAGATTCTGGAAGCTGACTTCCGTAAAATGTGCAGCACAGACAGCTAAATTAGCATTATAATTGTCAGGAACAAAATTAAACATAAATTTTAAACATTGTTCCCGAAATCCAGCGTCCCATGGAAGAAAACTTGTATGCATGCGACATGGCCTCGCCCACTTTTTTGAGTGTTCCCGGGGGCAGTGTTTATGTTAATTGCAGGGTTTATGATGTCATCAACCCGGGAAGAAGCTTGTTGTAGTCCAAACCGATCGTAATTGTAGGCATTAAACTGCCATAACTTTAAAAGACAATATCTCAGTTTGCATTGAACTTTCAGTGCTATAACTTTGCAGATACTATTTAAGCTCAAACTGTCATGATCACCAGTTTGGAGTGCCCTGGTTAGCCACTAGAGGGCACTCCATCCCAGACTATTTGTATCATCATTTTGGACTTCATTCCCCACGATCCTTTGTTCCAGACTCATTATCACTTCATTGCACCCAGCTGTCTTGACTTATGTTATTAGTGTCTGTCTTTTTATACTGAGTTGTTTCTGCCTTTATTCTCGAGTTTTAATACTATGTTACCTGCACATCTGAGCACTTGTTCCTGTTTTGTTTTCTTGTTTTTGTTTTCTGGTTTTCTCATTGTTCTGGATTATGTTTTGACTCATGCCTGGCTGTATTACGTTGATTTCTGGATTTCACAATAAAGCTGCACTTGGATCTTACCTGCAAGTCTTAGAGCACCATGACATAAAACTTGACCCATGAATAGATCCAGCAGCAGGAGAATCCAGCCATCGGCTTGAACCGGGGGGAGTCAGACCTGTCCCCGATATCTGATTACGCTTCGTCAGAGAGGTATGGAGGTGCAGGCATTCACCCAGAAGTTTTGGTCTAGAGTGGAGAGGTTGAATCACCCAGATGCAGCCCTCAAAGAAATCTTTAATCACTGTTTGGATGATCCTCTGCCGCAGTGGGAGATGGAGCTGGTAAGGACTCAAAACTTTTGAAATTTCGCCAATTACTTGTACCTCCACAAGAATGAGAAGGTTCAGATACCTCTAGCGCCAACTCCAGTCCGTGAGTCAGCTCCTGAGGCCACTCCAGCCCGTCAGTCTGCTCCAGAGCCTGCTTCAGCCCGTGAGTCCACTCCAGAGCCCGCTCCAGCCCGTAAGTATGCTCCCAAGTCAGCTCCAGACCCCTCAGCCGAGATGGCTGCCACACCTAAGCTTTTAGAAATTGCAGCGCTGGCCATTGTGGCCACAGCCATATGGTGTGTGTGTGGGCTGAGCACACATCAGCTCCAGTCCATGAGTTCATTCCAGAATCTACTCCAGTCGGTGGGTCCGCTCCTGAATCCTCAGCTGAGATGGCTGCCACGCCTGAGCCCTCAGCCGAGATGGCTGCCATGCCTGAGCCCTCAGCCGAGATGGTTGCCACGCCTGAGCCCTCAGCCGAGATGGTTGCCACGCCTGAGCCCTCAGTTGAGATGGTTGCCACGCCTGAGCCTTCAGCCGAGATGATTGCCACGCCTGAGCCTTCAGCCCATGATCCTGCTTCAGAGCCTGTTCTAGTTCCTGAGTTCCCTGTTTGTCTTGATTCAACCAAGGAGGTCATCCCTGAGGTCCCTGTTTGCCTTGATACGACCAAGGAGGTCATCCCTGAGTTTCCTGTCTGCCCTTATACGACAATAAGGGTCATCCCTGAGTTCCCGGTCTGCCCTGATACGATCAAGGAGGTCGTCCATGAGTGTTCTGTCTGCCCTGAGGTGACCACAGAGGTGGTTCCTGAGTTTCTTGTCTGTCTTAACACAACTGAAGAGGTCATTCCTGAACTGTCTGTCTGCCTCAACATGACCGTAGAGGTTGTTCCTGAACTGTCTGCCTGTCCTGTTGCGGCCCTAGTGGTCACCCCTAACTTCTCTGTGCTTAATGTTCCAGTTTTGTCTGGTCAGCTGTGGCCTCTAGATCTACCTGATCCTCCCAGAGAGTCTTCAGTTCTGTCTGCAAGGCTGTGGTAGTCATCTGCGCCACCGTGGGGTTCTTCAAGCCCATCTGCACTGCTGTGGTGGTCGTCTGCGCCACCGTGGGAATCTTTAAGCCCGTTTGCGCTGCTTTGGTGGCAGCTTTCCCTGCACTAGCTACCTGACTGTTCTGTTCCGCCCTGGCCGTCTGGTAGGCCTTCGCCTCTAGTTCCCCTGCCCCTACATGGACCTGGCCCACCATCCCTCCCCCTGATCCTCCTCCAGTCCACCTCCCCCCTGAAAATTCTTGTTTGTGTTTGTGTTCCGTTGAAGGGTCTGGGATCTGCTCCATAGAAAGGGGGTACTGTCATGATCACCAGTTTGGAGTGCCCTGGTTAGCCACTAGAGGGCACTCCATCCCGGACTATTTGTATCACCATTTTGGACTTCATTCCCCATGACCCATTGTTCCGGACTCATTATCACTTCATTGCACCCAGCTGTCTTAACTTATGTTAGTGTCTGTCTATTTATACTGAGTTGTTTCTGCCTTTGTTGTTGAGTTTTAATTAGGGGTGTAACGATACGCTCAGGTCACGATACGGTACGTATCACGATACTGAGTTCACAATACGATACGTATCACGATATTTTGAACAAAATGAAACTGAAATTCAAATTAGATTTATTTAAAAAACATTAACAAATTTCAATAATTTTCCTTGTTGTACATACAAGATCACATTTCAAGGTTTAACCTTGAACCTTCTGTATTCAAAATAACAGCTGAATAGGTCTGTCTGTCACTGAAAAAAAAAAAAATGTTAACATTAACATGAACTTCAGAATCCAGGGACAGTTCACATATCGCGTCTAAAAACGCGTGGAAGGCGCGGCCGCACCGCTTCTCCTTCTTTCCAAAGCGCTTGCGCTCCCATGGCATCGGTCATGTTCCCTTGGAGTTCCCATGAACTGCGCTCTCCAAGAGGATCAGGAAGTTTCAGCAAAGGATTATTTCTAAATTATTTCTACCCCTTGCATTACCTTTATTACTAGATATATTTATGGAGATAAGATGTAAAAACCACCCTATACAGCTGTTCGGCTGAGATTTCAGTTTTGTTACGGAAAGGCCATAGCTGATCGGTTGGTTCTTGTCACATGACCTGGGGTGCGCTTGCGGCATTATGAAAAGTTGATCATTTTTCATCTCGATGCACCTGGAAAACGCACCGCATGTGCATCGCGACCGCGTTGCTTCCATTATGAGTGCGCTTGCCGCATGACTACATTTGAAATAACTGACTTGCACACGGAAAAGACGCAATATGTGAACGGCCCACAGAACTTCTTAAAGCAAAGCATCGCAAGCATCTTTTGCTTTTCTGTGAGCACAGCTGTTGCTGTGGCACTGCGGTGAAAGAAAGCCACGACTTTTCTCACACGACCAAGCAAGAGACTGACGCGAGAAACGTTTAAACCTGCTTGCAAAATTCGATGTGTGCGCGAAACACTTACTGAACTAGAGAGCTGATTGAGACGCACCCTTATATGCAGTGACAACCCGGCTTCTCTCATTGTCGCCTCCATGTTGCAGAGTAGGTCACGTCGGCAGCTCAACCAATAAGATTAGACTGCCGTCATATCGTAAAAGTATCGCCATCACTCTACGATGCATATATAGCTCGTACTGCGATATATCGCTACACCCCTAGTTTTAATACTATGTTACCTGCACATCTGAGCACTTGTTCCTGTTTTGTTTTCTGGTTTTCTCGTTGTTCTGGATTATGTTTTGACTCATGCCTGGCTGTATTATGTTGATTTCAGGATTTCACAATAAAGCTGCACTTGGATCTTACCTGCAAGTCTCAGAGCACCGTGACACAAACAGCAACATTACACACTAACTAAAGTTAAAAAAGTGAAATCGCAATGAACCACCCCTTTAACGCTCTGGAGTCTGAGGTATTGCCGGTGATACCACCTTGGTTTTTATCTTACAAGTGTGAAAGAGACTCAAAATACTCCGTCAATGTTGCATATACAATTAAGAGTTATACACCATTTTAATCTGTGGAATATCTTCTTTTATTTGTGTACACTCAGAGTAAAAACAAAATCTGTCATCTCCCTCTGAAGGAAGTCCAATCTGATAGTTCTCAGAAAATGAACTGTAACTTAGTGAATACTAATCACAAAAAAATTAGACTTATGTCTAAAGAAACGTTTAAATGTCAGATTTTAAATCGTGTAAGTCAAATCGAAAACAAAAATTCTGTGTTTATGTAATCTGTATGAAAAGAGACATATGTCAGAAGTCTGTGATTCAGCTCATTATCCACTAGTGCGGCCACGCCCACGGAGCCAGCACTATTCAGACACAAATTCTGAGGCAATACATGCATACATCATCTCAATCGTGTATTTATTGTCTTGAAAAAGCCATGGTTAGCGACCTCTGGAAGACATGCAGTTAGTTCCTGGAATTTCCTGTTCTTCTTTAGATTTATTTGTGGACTAAATGTGCACAGAGCGCCCTCCGGCTGCAAGTATGAATTGAAAACATCTCAGGTTACGTATGTAACCATGGTTCCCTGAGAACAGGGAACGAGACTCTGCACTAGACTGCACTATGGGGAACGTCACTCGTGACAGGTGTTCGAAATGCCAAGAATCACACAACTCCAATCCTATTGGCTGGCGACAGCCTATGACGTCGAACGGCGTGAACCGTGACGTATAAAGGGGGCGCCTTTGGAAGCAGTCAACACCTTCTCGTCTTTGAGGGACTGTTCAGCAGGCATCCCGAAGCATGGCAGGGAAGCGCAGAGTCTCGTTCCCTGTTCTCAGGGAACCATGGTTACATATGTAACCTGAGACGTTCCCTTTCGAAAGGGAACTTCAACTCTGCGCTAGACTGCGCTATGGGGAATGATATACCCACGCCGCCATGCTTGAGGAGAGTGCATGCCCAAAAAGTCTGGACAAACATCCGGCAGTTCCAGGGAAAAACCGGGAGCAACTCTCCAAGGCTGTCAGTGACAGCATTCCCTACAGCCAACTGCCCAAGATGAGCCTCAAAGAGGCCTTTCGTAAAAGGCCTGCCAAGGCTGCTCAAGGCATCTGGGACCAACAACCCGTAGGAAGTGGTCACTTAAAACATCAACCTGCGCCCTTGACACACTTCCCACATCTTTTTTCAAAAGTGTGTTTAACTGTTTAGAAGCAGATCTCCTAGAAGTAGTAAATGCCTCACTTCTCTCTGGGACTTTTCCAAAATCCCTGAAAACTGCAGTCGTCAAGCCCCTCCTGAAAAAAGAGCAATCTGGATAACACCATATTGAGCAACTACAGGCCAATCTCAAATCTTCCTTTCATAGGCAAGATCATTGAAAAAGTTGTTTTCAATCAGCTGAACAAGTTCTTAAGCTTGAATGGATACTTTGACAACTTTCAATCTGGTTTCCGACCGCATCACAGCACAGAGACAGCACTCATAAAGATAATAAATGATATTCGCCTTAACACCGATTCAGGTAAATTATCAGTGCTGGTTCTACTCGACCTCAGTGCTGCGTTTGACACTGTCAATCACAACATTCTTCTTGACAGGCTGGAAAACTGGGTTGGGCTTTCTGGGATGGTCCTTAAATGGTTCAGGTCATACTTAGAAGGGAGAGGTTATTATGTGAGTATCAGTGACCATAAGTCTGAGTGGACATCCATGACATGCGGAGTCCCTCAAGGTTCAATTCTTGCACCCCTCCTGTTCAACCTATATATGCTGCCACTGAGCCAAATAATGAGAAAGAACCAAATTGCATATCACAGCTATGCAGATGACACCCAGATTTACCTAGCCCTATTACCTAACGACTACAGCCCCATTGACTCCCTGTGCCAATGCATTGATGAAATTAAAAATTGGATGTGTCTAAACTTCCTTCAGTTAAACAAAGACAAAACTGAAATCATTGCGTTTGGAAACAAAGATGAAGTTCTCAAAGTGAACATGTACCTTCACTCTAGGGGTCAAACAACTAAAAATCAAGTCAGGAATCTTGGTGTGATTTTGGAGTCAGACCTGAGTTTCAGTAGCCATGTAAAGACAATAACTAAATCAGCATATTATCATCTCAAAAATATTGCAAGAATTAGATGCTTTGTCTCCAGTCAAGACTTAGAGAAACTTGTTCATGCTTTCATCATCAGCCGGGTGGATTATTGTAATGTGCTCCTCACTGGTCTTCCCAAAAAGACCATAAGACAGCTGCAGCTCGTACAGAACGCTGCTGCCAGGATTCTGAGCAGAACCCGAAAACATGAACACATCACACCAGTCCTCAGGTCCTTGCACTGGCTTCCAGTTGCATTTAGAATTGATTTTAAAGTACTGTTACTTGTTTATAAATCACTCAATGGTCTAGGACCTCAATACATTGCAGATATGCTCATAGAATATAAACCTAACAGATCACTCAGATCATCAGGATCAAGTCATTTAGAAATACCAAGGGTTCACTCAAAGCAAGGAGAGTCTGCTTTTAGCTGTTACGCCAGCCGCAGCTGGAACCAGCTTCCAGAAGAGATCAGGTGTGCTCCAACAGTAGCCACATTCAAATCCAGACTCAAAACAAATCTTTTTATCTATGCATTTGCTGATTGAGCGCTGTGCTATGTCCGAACTGTTTGCACTTTATTTTATACGTATTATCTTTTTATTCTTTTAATTCCTTTTCCTGTTTTTATTTCATTTTTAATGTATTTTATATCTTTTATGTATCATCTTGTTATTCTGACTTTTAATGCATTTTAAATATTGCTGTCTGGTTGAAAGAGCTGGGAGAGTTAGGAAGAAAGTGATTAGGTTAAAATTTGGTAAATTTGGATAAGGGGACAAACCATGGGGAAATTTAAGCTGTAGTGCATGGTTAAGATATCTCTGGATTACAGTCAGGACACTTTCCAAAGGGGGAAATTTCCAAAGGGGAAATTTGAACTGCGTTGCATAGTTAAGATATCTCCGGAAGGGGGAATAGGGCTGTGTGGTGCAGTTTGAGGTGTCTTGGCAAAAGGGGAGATTGAAACTGTGTTTATCAGTTTGAAGTGCCTTAACAAGTAGCAGTCCTGTCGTGTGAGGAAGATCCATTCAGATCCGCTCTGATGGATAGATCCGTTTAGATCCACTCTGATGGACAAACAACAACAACAACAACAACAACAACAAACTCCCTAAGACTTCCTAGCTCTTCCATCCAGATAGCAAAATTCTCTGTTTTTACTGTTATTTCTATTCCTTATGTTCTATTTTTATTATTCTTTTTTATGTAAAGCACTTTGAATTACCATTGTGTATGAAATGTGCTATACAAATAAAATTGCCTTGCCTTGCCTTGCCTTGCCTTGCCTTAAAGGGCATGTGGCAGGGAACCAGAGGAATCCCAGCCAGTCACTAGGGGGATAAATTCACCCCTGATGCCACCAAGGAGGCCGTACTAATTTAGCGAAAGCCAAACATAGTCTGGGCCAACCTTGTCTGACATACAGAATCTCCAATGCACGAACTCCAAAAGAGGAGAGCAGGTAAGAGCGACTGCAAAAGGGCAGTGAGCAACTCAAACCCACACGCAGAGATGGGCATCCTGGAGAGCGGAACTCAGCTGAGCGGAACTAAGACCACTCATCCTAGGATCTACTCAGCTTCTGATAAAGCGCTGAGGAGGCTGTGCGCTAGAGCACCCTGATACAGGGGAGCACAAACCAGCCTGGGGCCAGTCTGAACGGGAGACTTCACAGAAGTCTACAACCAATGACCAGCTTAGGGAGCTAAGCACAATTACGCAGTCAACCCAGAGGGAAGTACGAAGCTCAACCTAACAGACAGACCGTACTCTAGGCACATAACCATGGAGGCCGACCAGAAGGGGCCTACAACATAGCTACGAGTTCTTACAATGAGCTAATCATCACAACATGAACCCAACACACCAGGTGGTATTCAGGATGGCCCATAAGGCCAAAGAACTGAAAACATAGCATGCTGAGCACATGACCAACCAAGTAATTAGGTAGCTGTGAGTGCCCACAAAACAGCCCATCCAACACAATCCAACAGGCAGTGTACTCAGTGAAAGCACCTTTCTGCTCTTTAAGCAAGAGGAGTACAGCGTACGCCATCACGCGCTAAAGAAGGCCCCATGGGCCTATAACCTCAGCAGACACGTGGCATCAGCTCATGGCAGTGTTATCGAGGTTCAGGCTAGACAGACCGACTACAAAGGAGGTCATTAGCCAGCCTGAGCCCCGGCCAGCCAGCGACATAAGACCCTTTACTGTAAGTAAAATAAAACTGAAAGGGAAAAAGCCAGCATGCACCCTTAAGGCCTACCCATCGCACACGGCGTCAGCCAGCGGCCACTGAAGTTCTAGGAGCAAAATAGAACTGAGTAATAGACAGGGTAGCTATTTAGCTCGACTAGAGCTAAAGGGGTCAAGCTCAAGGCAGCAAATGCATAAAACCAGACCAAAGTTGGTTTTAGTACAAGAGCTCACCTCAAGAGTCAAGCCACTTCAGAGATGTACTCAGTAAAAGCACCTTTTACTCTCTAAGCGAGAGGAGTACAAAGCCAAACTCCAGCGTGACACAAAGGAGGCCTGCGAAGGCCTACAACCCGTATACACATGGTGTCAGCTAGTGGCATCTAGACCCATCCATGGTGATGAGTCACATAGAAACCCACACAAAGCTGTGCCAACATGCAGACAGAAAGGAGGCCCTGACGGGGGCCTACAACCTCTATGAACACATGGCATCAACAGTGGTAGCTTCATGACTAGGGCCAGCCCGCAGGCAAGGTACTTGAAAAACCCTTGGGTATAAGAAGTACACACTACGCCGCAGAACTCAATGAAAGGCCCAACATAGGGCCTATTCGTACAGAGGTGGGCGAGGCCGAAGGCGGCGAGAGTCAAAAACATAACTCAACCATGGAATGAGTCTAGAAATGACCAACACGGCTGGGTCAACATAGAAGCTACAAAAGAGGCCTGGCCAGGCCTACTACTTTTTTATCACCATGTGGCGCCAGCCCGTGGTCATAAAAGGGCCCAAGCTCAAAGGGGGCAGATCTAGATCCTACACGATAAGTGGGGAACTAGTTACCAAACCTTAGCTTAAGCCTGCACATTCCAACAGGCAATGTACCTTGGTACATATAAAAATGCTATCACGGTCTGAGGAAGGCTGAACAGGCCTATCACCCCAGACAATGTGAGCAAAAGCCTGAGGCAGTGCTAAAAAATACATGAGCAAACTCATGATCCTAACCAACAGCGCCCAAAAACAAGCTGTGATAAGAGAGAGGCTACAATAAAGAGCCAACAATCTAAGAGCAAATGCAAGACAGCTGCTGTGGTCATGATCGACTGGGAGCTAACAGAGATCATATTATTCTAACCAGAATAAGACTCTCTACACTCAACCTGAGTGTGCAATCCAACAGGTGATGCACTCAGTGAAACACATGCCCTAACCGGGGAGTACAGCATAACACCACATTCACAGATAGAGGCTAATCACAGCCTGCTATCACAGAAACAGGCGTTAACCTGTGGCAGCACATGAGTAAGCTCACATATGTATGTAGGGCTAAAGCTTAGAACCCAAAGCAAACATGAATGCTTTGTAATACACGCCATCCAGACAGGATAAATGTTTCACAGAACAGAACTGGAATCTGTAATGAACCCTAGAGAACGAAAGCTAGAATATTTAGCATCGTAATCTGAAACTTGAATATAATTCAAGGGGCTCATGTGAAGACATTATAAGTATGACAAAAGTTCTAAAAAGTGGGGCCTAGCAGCACTGCATAACTCATCTTCTCGAAGATAAGGGCCTACCACCTGGGAGAAACAGCACCAGGAAGGCTAATAACAGCCTATAACCTTAGCTGCTAACCTCAGCCATAGCACCTACATTTTCACATCGAAGGGGAAATGGGCATACGGCCCGCAACTCCCTCAGGAGGAGGCCAGAACTAGGAACTATACAACCTCACAGGGATAGTAATAATAAGGGTGAAGTAACAAACAAACACCTAAACCTAGCTCTAGCCTAGCCGCTAGCTAAGGCCTACTGGGCCAAGCAAAGCTTGGGCTTCATTTTGAAACCTTCAAATATGAGGAGAAAATGAAGCACTGCAAGCAAACAGTGTCAGGCGGCCGATAAGCCGTCCTGTACACAAATAACTGAAGCGACGAGTGCTAACTCAAACCAAACTAAAGTATTAGCTGAGAAGCTACTCTAACATAGGAGGCTACAAAATAGTGGCCATAAAGCGGCCTGCATGTTTTGAAAATTAGCCAATCTAATGCTACAGTTATTTTGCCCAAAAGAACCCCTTCTAACTTTACTGACTACATGCTCAGGAAAGCTATACAGGAAAAACAAGATCTACACTTTTTATAAACATCAAAATATAGACCCAGCTTACCTTCCTGCGGCTCGCAGAACGAAGATTTCCCTCCTTATTTTAATGCATGAAGAAGGATGAAATCAAAAGTTCTTTTAAGCCTAAAAGCACTTTCACTATCAAGCCAGAAGGCGGCCTTTGGAAAAAAGATTATCAAAAGGCCAGCAGACAGCCTAACTGTAAAAGAAGCGCCTGAGCAAGTAGAAAGAAGTCAAACTCAGGAGGCGGAAGAAGGGGCAAGGGCAAATGCAATGTTGCCCTCGCAACGAGAGGGAATCGATCACGGACGCTATTGGTGTACGTGATCAATCACCTCCTCAAACCTGCTTCTTCCTCCTCGAGTCCAGCCATCTCTCCGCCTGCTGGGTGCCTGAGCGGCCATACTGGACCTCTGGCCCTGTCTCAGAGCCTCAGCTCAAGATGGGCCAGCCTCCTGAAAAAATATATACATATGTACACACATGCATATAAATACATACATTCTATATATGTATATATTCACACACACATATATAAATATATTTATATGGGAGGTGAAAGAAGAAGAAGAGGAGAGGGTAAATATAAATCGCCCTTTAAATAGCTGGGGGATCGATTATAAACGCAACGGTGTTTACAATCGATCACCCATCTCACTCTTGCTTCTTCCTCCTCCCGTCTGTCTGGATCAGATCCAAATCTGAAAGGCCAGGGGGTTTTCCATGCCCTCCCGATCTCAAACGCAGAGATCAAGAGAGAATGGAAAGTCTATGGGAGCCGCAACATTCATGGACAGAAAGGAACCGTTCGTCGAGCCGTCCGCACGCGGCCCCTTTCTTAACGCGCTCTGTTTCTTAGCCCACCGAAAAGTGCGTCCCAAAAACACATCAGCTCACATGCCCCAGCAGCCAGAGGAGCGCTCGCTATCGGACGCGGTGACGTCACCATCATCCAACTCACAACCTCGTCAGCCCCGGGGAAGCCGAGAGAAATATAATTCTCTCAGACATCCCAACAAGCTCACCTGCGAGCCCTATGCCTGCAGCCGCCGTATTGCCTCAGCACACATGGGGCTACAACACCAGGCACAGATGCAGACACCTCCTCCCTCAGGAAGAGTGTCAAACGAGAACGGAGCATCCCACAGGAGAGACACTTACAGTGAACAATAGACAAACACACATAGACGCCGCCCTCAAGCATCGTCTATGCGTTCGCTCCTCCAGACAGAAAAACGCCAGAAATGTATACATCAAGTGTCAAACCCCTGGGACACGGATGAACACATCCTCCTGGACGTTTGCAGACATAAAAGGAGTAATTTCCTACCGGAGTTTGTGAAACAATGGCACGAACAAAACAATCCCGAAAAGACGAGAAGATGTTGACTGCTTCCTCAGGCGCTCCCTTTATACGGTTCGCGCCGTTCGACGTCATAGGCTGTCGCCGGCCAATAGGATTGGAGTGTGATTCTTGGCATTTCGAACACCTGTCACGAGTGGTGAGAAAGCCCTCATTATTATGCAGGTCATTAGAGGTCTTTTATGCGACTCTTTTGTCTTCTCAGGTGTAAATCACCCATTATTCATGATGATTCACGCCTCCATGCATACTGTGTTTCTTGACAAAAAGTGTCTTACAAAAACTAAATCAATATATTGTTTTATATGAATGAGTAGGCAGGATCATGAAGATTTTAAAGCAAAAACTCTAGTCTACAACCTCCAATACCCAGAAGTCTTGTGAACAGAGATTTAATATACTTTTTTTGTCTTATTTCAGTGACTTAAGTTTTTTGTTTTTTCAATAACCACGCATAAACGTTATTCCTTCAAAAACACAAACATGTACATACATGTTCCTCACATATTATTGTAGCCTAGTTTGTGCTGAATACAGTGTAATGACACTTTTGTCATTAATATGTTTAGAAACAACTGAAAAAAGCACAAATGTCAGGGCATGTCAAAACTTCTCCAGGGCCCAAAAATCCTCAGACCCCAGAGGGTTAAAGTTTACTACCGTTACACTTATAATACACTTAAATGTATACTTCAGTTGGGCAAATTTAGTAGTATTGAAAGCAGTATTGAAATAGTACACTTACAAGTTTACCACTAGTACATTCATACTAGTATACTTACTACATAAAGATACTTAAAAATATACTTGAATATTACTTAAGTATACTTCATAAAATGAACTTCAAGTATACCTTTTTGTAAGGGTAACCTGTTTAGAAATTATTCTAACAAACATCTCATTTAGCTCACTCTGTAAAGGACATATTGAGCCAATGCCACTGGTCAAACGGAGAAGGTGAGGTGTGTGTTTTGTTCCCGCTCTTCCTTTTCAGTGCATCGCCCAGATCAGTGACTTAAGGTCCTCTATCAAGCTGATCCGGGGGGCTGAAGGGAACAGCACTTTCCAGGGCCCAGTTTATGGCCGGGCCCCTCTCTGTCCGCAACAGTGGACAAAGGTTTGCTACATTTTGATTGGATCTTAGTGGACTAACAAAAACAAACTGTCCAACGCCATCAAATAAAGATGCTAGGACAACAGCCAGACACCACTTAGAGGGCAAGAAGAAGACCTCTGGTACCAAGCCCAGGAAGGACAGGACTTCTTATTGGTCCACGTGCAGTTTCTGCCCTTCACCCATCTAGAGTCTACTTCCTAAGGTTGGCCAGTGACTGCCATAAAAATTCCTCCGGACCTCAGCAGAAGTGGAAACAAAGAGAGAACACAAAGATCCATCCAAATACATTCATAACTATGTTTGGAAACCTTGAAACTGATGTAATCTACACATCCATTTCATACGTATTTACAGAAATAAGTATTCTCAGTGACAGCTATTTGTAATGCAACATCTTACACAAATTCAGCTGTTAATGTACAAATGAATGAATGAATGAATGAATGCATGACAGTTCAATCTTTTTCCAACTTGTTTGCTCTCCATTTGTTCAGAATATTGCCAAAGGTATTCTGGTGGTGGTTTGGAAAGTGATAAATGCATTGGTAAACTTTAATGACACTTTAAAGACTTCCAACTGTGTTCTTTATGCAAATGAGTTCCACAAGAGAAAGAAGGGTGGACTACACCATGTGTGCCCCCTTGGATGCCAGCAGCCAATCACAGCACTTTAATGGAGAAGTGCCAAGTTGCAATAACCTCTACATAATCACTACATAATATAGCTTGGTCATCTACTAGAGTAATGATAACCTGGTGCAACCTGCTGAAGAGGTGCCTTACGAAAAACAAGTGTGCTATTAGTATACTTCTTGTAAACTAAAAAATAAGAAAGCATACATTCAGTATACTTTTTTATATACTTCTCACAATTGTACTTAAAATTGCACTTAAGTATACTTGACTTATACTGACAGAAAAGTCTAAGTATATTTGGCCTGTACTTGTACTAAATCTTTTGATTGAGATATACTTAAAAGTATAATTCCCAAATAGTTGTGGAAACATTTTGATGTTGCTTTGTTAAAGCTTTAAAAAAAAAAAAAAATGTGACAGATACAAGTAAATGTGCAATTGTGTTACTTTAATTACAGTTTTACATAATATCCAGTATAATATGAGAAAACAGGAAAATTGTGTAGTTTGGTGTTGATAAAGGAAGTTTGAGCCTTACTGACATGGTTGTGGAGGCTGGGAAACACTGGCTGTAAAATAAATTAAGAATTACACAAATACTCACACTAGACTTGCTTATATACATTTTATTAGGGCACAGATTTTTATTTCAGGCATTGTTGTTAACACTCTGCTGTCACCGAATGGCAAAAAAGGTATAGTACAGGCTACTAACCAAAATAATAAAATTAAGTCGAAAACCTCACAAATTAAAAAAATAAATAAATAAAAGATAAAGACATCAAATAGAAATAATCTGTACTAGCCTAGACGAACATGGTTTATTCGCTGATTGCAGGGGTTCTCAACCTTTTGCAAGCTGGGCCCCCCCAAAGCTGGTTCATTGCAGTTGGGGCCCCAGTGCATGTGAGCATTTCACAAAAACTAAAGGAAAGCATTAACTGTAGCCTATATTCTGACTAGTTTATTCGTTTATATATATACAGGGTGCGATTTGTGAAAAAAAAACAGAGGGGAGGATGTTTTTTTTTAATTATTTTTTTTAAATTTGTTAAAAACCACAGTGCTATATACTATTTTTTGGCAGCTGTTACAGAAACATTTTTTTTTTTTTTTAAATCTTCTGATTTAACCTTGAGATTTGAAGTATTAGATAGCTTAGATATTTGCACCACTAAAATGACATTAATAATTCTTAATTTCTGATAGAAATGCCAAATCAATCTGTAGTTATTAACCCTTTGATGCATAACATGGGTCAAAAATGACCCGGCTGAGTTTTTATTTTCTATATCTTTGCAAGAAATTAATTTCTTCATTTAGTATTCCAGGTATTCCTCAGTTAACTTGTTTTTGATCATAACAAATCCTCATTTTAATTTTTTCTTTCTTACTTTTTTAATAAAAATCATTTTTGTATCACTAAATAAATGACAAAATACATTTCTTTCAAAGATTCAGCAAATAAACTCTCAGTCTTGACTGAAATACCATAGGAAATGAAAACGGGTCATTTTTGACCCATGTGTGTAAAATTGATGTAGACAAACAAAAACTGTGTTTGTTTATAAAGTAAGAAAGAAAAAATGAACATAATGATTTTTTACAATCAAAAACAAGTTATTTAAGTAATACCTGGAATAAATGAATGATAAAATACATTTCTTTTAAAGATTCAGCAAAGAAACACTCAACCGTTATTGAAATTACATAGGAAATGAATACGGGTCATTTTTGACCCATGTTATGCATTAGAAGGGGTTTTCATAGCTTATGCATCAAAGGGTTAACAGAATAACGAGACACAAACCTCCACATTCAATCGCGTTTAGCCCCATTTATTTTTGATCACAGTGCATACACGTTTACCTCAGAATTTATTTTATAGAATTTAAGCTGGGCCGTACGCAGGGTTTCATAATTCCCGAGGTCAGAAAATGTTGTTTGCTAGGGGGGTACGGGGGCATGCTCCCCCGAGAAAATTTAGATTTCCCTGGTGTACATATGTGCATTTTAAGACGTTTCAAGGCCAACAAATTGGATAGCAATCGCTTTAAAACCATGTCAACATATATACATGCATGCAGTTTTGAGGCAGCTTTAATCGCATGTTTGGCAATTTCATGACTTCACTTACAACAGAACAACGACCATCATTGCTCGTAGTTTCTTTTGCGCTTTATTTAAGCTATAATAAAGTTATTATGCAGCGCGCGCCGGCGCATTTGCGCATGCAATTCTTGAGTGCGCTCCACGAGCACAGTATAGCGGCTGATAGGACAGTCGTGTTCATTTTTCTGAGTTTTACAGACATAGCCTGACAACATCTCATCTGACCGCAGTTCACTGTTGTTCAACTGAAGCTCCCTCGTCGTCACCTGCACCTTTTCCCCGCTCGTTTGACTTGAGCCTGGCACTGAGACGAAGTCGGAATGCGCGTCTGTGAAGTGTCCTGTTTGTTGTGGTCGTAAAGAGACAGTTCTATATAAACGCAGCGTTTTACTTGGCGATGTTTAAAAAAAAAAAAAAGATTTTTATTTTTGGCATTTTATATGCTATGGGATAAAAATATTTCAGCAGAGGGAGGGATACATAGACCAGAAGGGGGAAATTCCCCCCATCCCCTCCTACAAATCGCACCCTGTGTGTGTATTTATATAAACTAAATACGACCTCACGTTTTCCACCAAATGACGAATATGAAAAAACGAATAGGCTATGACAGTTTCGGACTCAGTCAGGGTGCAAGGACCTTAAACTTTTGAGGCTTGTGCAGCTTCTCGAGGAGAAATCAAACAAATGAGCGCCGTTTTCTGAAGTCTATGAGCGCAGCACACACAAATAAACTAAATTGACATACTGCAGTTAAATTTCAAAATGTGGTGTTTTTATATTTATAACATTTGAATACAGTTCAGCAACATACATCACACGACCTGACGACCAAGAGAGCTGACAATTGACCATCACTTGACCATCACTCAATCACCTCGCGATTGAAAATGTGACACTGATATGACAGTTCAACAAACAAGTTAATAATATTAAGTCACTTACATTTTAGACAAAATAATGACTGTTTTGGTCTATTTTAGCAGCGAAAATAGATCCGATGAATCCAAACAAAGATCACAACATAGCGCATCTCACAGCAACACTCAATCGTGTTTTGAATGATTCAGTGTTTCAAACAAATCGTTTGAGTCAAAGATTCAATGACCCATTCACAAACATCTGTCTCATTCTTGATGAATCGGCGGTTTGAACGAATCGTGAATGAACGACTCAATGACTCGCTTAATAAAACCGCTTATCACCTGCATTTGCGCTCACTATCGACAAACCAAATTTGTTCAAAACAAACATCAAATTTGTTCAAAACTTTTTTTTTTAATCAGTCCAAACACATTTTAATTTTTATTCAGGAGTTATGTATATACAAAACTATAACTTTTTATGACAGTAGTTTAGTGATAAAAAAAATGTGCAATTTTTGCAATTCCCTCCCATCCTGTAGCCACTCGCGCCCCCCCGGGAGAGTGTCCGCGCCCCCTCGGGGGGGCGCGCCCCACCGGTTGAGAACCACTGGCTAATTGTTTGCTGTGTCTGTAATCAATCAGGCAAAACAGCACAGATGATTTATCATATTACACAATATATTCATAGTTTTGAAAATGTCAACTGTTGCAGTTAATGCTTAACATTGAATCTTCATTACCGTTTCGAAATAATCCATCCTGACCTCAGCGCTGGCATCAACTGACAATGTTAACGGTTTTTTGACATTATAATATTTCAGCATTCTTTGCAAGAGCTTTGAGTTTCTGAAAACTTTTCTCTTGTTCACTCCCCCAGAACCATTCAACATCATGCTCCAGCAGCTGTCTGAGTGGTGCACTTACTTTTGACAAGTTGGGAATGAACTTGGAAAGATACTGCAGCATACCCAGAAATCTTTGAAGAGCTTGTTTGTCTTCTGGTGGAGGTAGCTGAACTACAGCTCTCACCTTCTCTTCATCTGGTTTCAGTCCTTCTGCTGTCAATACACGACCAACGTACTTAATTTGTGATGTTCTGATTTGACATTTCTTTTTGCTTAGCTTGAAGTTGTATTCTCTTGCCCTCTGGAGTAGTTTTCTCAGTCTGGAATCATGCTCTTGTACAGTTTCACCCCAAACCAGCAGATAATCCACAATGTTTATCATACCATCCAGATCTTCAATCGTCTGTGCTACAGCTCTTTGGAATACTTCCGATGCTGATGATATTCCGAACGGTAAACGCAGGAATCTGTATCCTCCTATTGGCATGTTGAATGTACACAACTTGGAGCAGTCCTCGTCCAATTTAATCTGCCAGAACCCTTGGTTGGCATCAAGCACAGAAAACACTTTGGCATTTGCCATGTTAGATAATATTTCTTCTACGGTAGTGGGTAGTGTTCACGTTTAATTGCCCTTTTGAAATCTTGTGGGTCGAGACATATTCAAATTTTGTCTGGTTTGACAATCATCACCATACTACTCACCCAATCAGTTGGCTCTGTTTGTCTTGCAGTGACATTCATCTCTTCCATCCTGTGCAATTCTTCGATTATTCTTTCTTTCAGTGCGACAGGAACTTTCCGTGGAGCATGTACAACAGGCTTTACTGATGGATCAACTTGAATGTGATGATATCCTTGCATGCATCCTGGACCACTGAACAAATCTTCATACTGTTTCAGAATATCAGCAGCAGACACTTCTTGTATTCTTTTGATCATGCCTAATGCTTGACATGTGGATCATCCTAGAATTGCAGGGGCATCTCTTTCAATGATCTGTGTTTCTGACCTTTATACTCACATGTTAGCTGTTTCTGTCCCAATGGCGACATCTGGTGTCCAGAGTACCTAAGTAACTTGCAGGTAGGTTTACTCAGCTTTTCCGTTATACCCAGCAAATTGTTCGTTTTCTGCAAGAGAACGTTATATTCTGCACCAGTGTCCAACTTGAATTTCACTTGCTTGTTTCTTATCTTGAGCAATTCAGACCACTTTTCTTTCTCTTCTTGCGTTTCTGTGGTGACAGTTTGAATACTTTTCACTTTGTTTCTCTGTCCAGGAACATATTTTGTCACATATTTTGGTAACACTTTACAATAACAGTACATTAATAACCATGAACTAATACCTAAATTAATAGTTACTTCAACATGAACTCATGATTAGTTAAGATATGAACTAATGAAGAGTGATCCTTAACTACGACAGGAGTCATAAGGATTCATGCATGAAAACAGCAGCCTTAACTACGCGTTAATACATGTTTGATAATTAATGCATTAATTAACATTTAGGGGTAAACTAAATAAATCAGCCTCCATAAGAGTAAACAAGAAGTACTCTGAATTTGAATTAAACGTGATTTAATACCGTCATAATTTACACTGTAATATCATAATCTGCCATCTGCAGCTTTGTGACAAATAATTGCAATGGCACATGATTATTTAGCCATTAATTACATAGATCTGTCTAATCAAATGTGGAAAATAGACTAACTACCACTAATAAATTTAATTTTATCTAAACTGTTTTCTGATTTTTATAGTTCATTTATATTTAGTCATAGCTAAATAGTCATAGTTGATTCCCGGAACTAAAGTATGTAAGGTTTGTTTCTGGCGGGACCCTCATTAGTGGCGCACGCTAGGTGTTCTCTTGGCGCGTTTGTTGTGTTGCTGGCATTTTAAACTAATAAATGTTGACTGCTTTGGTAAGCCGAATTAATAATTAAAGACATATTTACATGTATGTTTAATTGGGGTTTTCAGGAGGTTATGTGCAGTTATTAACTGTATTTGTATTTTTGTCATTTAAATGTATATGCTTTGATTAGCATTAGCTTGTGGACTCGCGCTATTTTACATGTAAATGTGCCTTATGTGTGTCTTTACAGGTATGTTTATGGCTTGCTTTCAAGTCCATATATGTTTAATTATATAAATAAAAATAAAATACAAATACTTTTTATTTTAGTTTTTTTGTACCGGGGTGTAAAGGAATAAGGATGGCACTCTATAGTGTTTATTCATATATTAGTTAATGATGTGTGATATGTGCATCATGTCATGACTTTGAGGGGGCACAATCATAATTAACTCATTATTAACTAAGCATATACTAACATCAACTAATGGTTTGTTAATGTATACTTATGTCATGACTTTACTTGAGGGGGCACAATCATAATTAATTCACTGTTAACTACTTACCAAATTCAGCTCATGATTATCATTAACTTACTATCAAATACACTTGTACTAACACAACTATATAAGTACTCAGCCCAGTTAATTGATGTTGTGTGACTTTTCAAAAAGTCAGAGAATGGAGGTACAGTATATGATCACGGCCTGCATCTGGATGGAGAGTGATCTTCTGAATCTGAATCCAGCAAACGCTCCCTGACCATAGTTCATGTTTCCTGTTTGGTTGTTTTTTTGGCAACCGATTCCTCAGGAACTGATGTAAGTCACTGTAGTTTAGTTTGATAGTGTATTTAGTATTTTATGTTTGATAAGGAGGGTCAGTGAAAATAATGGCAAACTAATACGGGGCTTTTTAGTAATGTTTATAATGAAGCTGCTGATGTTAGTAGTTTAAATTCTGACAATAATAAATTGTTTAAATTTATTTCAAAGTCCAAATATGTATTATTCCTTCTTATAGAGACTGTTTGATTTAGTTTACCCTAAATGTTAATTAATGCATTAATTATCAAACATGTATTAACGCGTAGTTAAGGCTGCTGTTTTCATGCATGAATCCCTATGACTCCTGTCGTAGTTAAGGATCACTCTTCATTAGTTCATATCTTAACTAATCTTGAGTTCATGTTGAAGTAACTATTAACTCAGGTATTAGTTCATGGTTATTCATGTACTGTTATTGTAAAGTGTTACCGATATTTTTGTCATCATTATCTGTCTGTTCCAGCGCCTGCATCTTTCTTGGCTGTTTATGCTCATTTCGCACATTTTTGCGAAGTGGTTCTTTTTACTGCAGTCTGCATGTTTGTCCATAGGCAGGACATTTTCTCTGCTCATGTTATTAACCACATCTGCTGCAATTTGTGTCATCATTGCACTTCTCTTGGCATATTCTTAATTTTCTGTTTAATTTTCACAGCTTTGATTTTGTGCATGTGTACTTCTTCATTTAGTGCTTTCACTTGACTGGTAATTTCGTTAGCTCGAGCTATGTCAACAGCTTTTGTTAAAGGGGACATTGGATGCAAAATTCACTTTTACATGGTGTTTGGACATAAATGTGTGTTGGCAGTGTGTCTAGTCAACCACCCTATACTGATAAAAATCCACCCAGTGCTTTTTTTTTTTAATCCCCACAAATCATAAGCACTTTGTCAGATCAAGCCTTTCACAGATTCTTGACAAAGTGACGTAAATTTGCACAGGCCCCTCCCACAACTGTTGACAGACACTGCCGTTTTAGCATAGACCTGCCCTGAGTGAGCTGTAAACAGACCGCCATGTTTCGACGCTGCGCAGGTGTAGACAAGAATGTCTCCAAAGCAAATGAGGCATTTTGTTATTGAATATAAGAATGAACATAGTTTTTGACAAGGTAAAAAGAGTGTTTTTTTACACAACCATTCAGAAATTTTAATCACAGTATGTTATAAACTTTTCATGAAGACCCTTAAGAATCATACTAACTTGGAAAATTGGCATCCGATGTCCCCATTAATCAGTGCCATGCAGTGGTGTTCTGAAATGAGGAGGCACATATTTTTATTTATGAATCAATGTAAATTCATGCATTACTCTTAACGTTGACACATCTTCCTTGTTAAATGAACATTACTTTACATTACATCAAAAAAGAAACCAAATACAATTCTATTTTGTGATTTTACAGTATTGTAATAAATGTTCTATTTATCAAAACCAAGTCAATCTCATCAAGTTAGTGTTTTAAGCATTTCTACATTTATTCCAAAATAATAACTAAAGGCAATAACAATTTAACCCTCTACCGCACGCATTGTGATAAATCTATTAAAAAAAAAAATATTTGACTCTTTTTCTTTTCTTAGAATGGCTTAACTTAAAGTGCTGTAAAAAAAAATTTTGGAAAAAAATATTATTTTAAGGTACTTTATGATATGTTGCCATATGACAACAACGTACAATAGTGGAAATAACTTAGAATAAGTGTAAGTGTATATAGTTAATATTTTTCCTCAGAAATGTTGTTTGTATTGAATCAATTGGTGCTATTATAAGCTTTAGCAGTAATTATAAACAATACCTTATACTTATTGTTACGGGATACAGGAGACGGACACAGTAGTAACAGGTATTGGTAGTTTTATTGACCACAGTAAAGCGTGCAACAACAGACAGGTGAGTGAACTGATGATAGATGGATTTAAGCAGATGATATGAGGAATAGTTACTGTCCTTTCTTGTGCAGGTTGAGATACGTTGGAGCTGAGAGATCGCTGGAGTTATCTGGAGCTGGCTGACACACACCCACACAGCAGACGAGGCACATGAAGGGAAGGAGAGACGCTGGAGACAGGTGAGTATACGAAGAGGAGTCCTTAAGGTAAGCATCACATGGAGTATATGCGAACGAGACCGGACATAGAGTGCTGTGTGCGTGTGTGCTTTGTAGTGCTGTTGATGAGTGAGGTGATGAGGTGCAGGTGGCGGTGATCAGTACTCTGGAGACTGTGAGCGTTGTGGTTGGGTGACGTTGGAACCTGACGTGTCTGTGACACTTATTTTCCAACATCTTGTGCTTTTCCATTCTCTTTTGCTGAATAATGCTTTATATTCTATAAATTTCATTAAATGTTTCATGAATATTATTTAAATTGCAAATGTAGACAGTTAAAAACAAATCTAATACTGTTCATCATGTATCATAAAACATTGACATAAAACCAAAAACATTGCAGTTCATGAAAATTCAACATTACGCAATCTTATGAGAGGAAGGTTATGAACATGAACCCCCCATAATCCTTGAAACTTCACCTTTTTTCTGTACGAAACTTCAAAAAGCATTTTTTTTTCAGAGGTGAGACACATGTACACATTACATTTGGTGCACTTCACCCTAACAATACACTTACAGCCACTTGCACCTGCCTTTTTGAGACAGAATGGTAGGCCAGTGGTAGATCTGGGCCAGTAGTACTGGCTGTGATGGCAGATCTCTGATATGATTTAATCCATAATACAAATGCCATGGCAGTCCTTAACATACGACTAACCAACATTATATCACTAGCATTAATGTTTTTATTGTTATAGCTTAACAGACTGCAGCTAACTTTTGCTAGCTATCTAACCTATTATAATAATGGCATTCCATTATTGTGCAGTGTTGCCATATGGCAACACAGACATTTTCTCGATTTACCAAAAACTAATTTCATAAAAACTTTTTTGAGTGGTGAATATGTCATCATACCTTACCTGAGATGATGTTAACATTTTTTTTGTGAATGTGACATGGGCGGGTCCTTGTTTGTTACTGACGTTTTAGTTTGCTTTCAGCAACTACCGACAAGAGACAGCAGTCTGTCAGATATTGCGTCACAGAAAAAAATTGCATGTGATGTGACTTAACCAAAGCACATCATTGGCTAAACTAAGGTCTTCTCTTACCAACAAAAAAAAACTAGAATGTTCTCTTAAAGAGACGGTGGCAAGGAAATGAACACAAAGAGTATGTTGCCATATGGCAACACTATGCGGTAGAGGGTTAAACAATATATTTTATTTGTGTATTGATGCTTTTCTTTTTTAATTGTCAACTTAGGCTATTTCGGATCATCAGTCATGCTCCGTAAACACCATCTGTCACACACACGAATTGTATTTTTAATTTCACCAAGCTGATTGCACTAAAAACCTCCACAGTCATCATGCTTTCAGTCCACTTCAAGTTTGATTTTGACGTGATATAAAGCAGTGATATATAACTGGGTGATCTGTTTACTTACTTTTCAATTAGTCTTCCCATTGATTCCATCATTTATTCAGTCAAACTGATGCGTGGAACGCGCACGTCAACAAGAGGCGGGATTTATCGCACAAACCAATCATATCCAACCATAACCAATTACATCCAATCATAGCGCAATGGAGACATTGCCTCCTCTCACGTGACTTTCCCCCATTCATTCTCAAAATACCCCCCAAAAAACCCACCGCACGCCGGGGGTCTAATGATTTTCTATGGTTTTCTATGAGTGAAAAGGGAGGCATGACTCCTACATGCCTCCTGCTGTAATTTTTCCTGCGGGTGTCGCTGTTGGGCAGTGTTCCTTTAGAAATAAGCGTGACTTGCGCTCTTTTTAATGTCATAATTTGTAATATTTGTGTTGTTTTATATGTAATATGGATTATTTTCTCATCCTATTTTTTTGAGGAGGCACTGCCTCCCTTGCCTACTCGGAGGAAACGCCCCTGCCATTAACATGAGATTTGCTTCTCTTAGCAATCTGGCTCTTACTGTATCATCTCTTATGCCACAAACAATTCTGTCTCTGATTAATGAATCATGCAATTTTCCAAACTTACAGTCTTTGGCTTTGTTCTATAGGTCCGTGACATAGGAATCAATATTCTCAGACGGTCCTTGAGCCCTTGTGAAGAACATGTGATGGATGTAAGGTAGGATTTTTTCTCGGTTCACAATAATCTTTGAACTTTTGTTTAAGAGCGCTGATTTTTTTCTCGGTTCACAATAGTCTTTGAACTTTTGTTTAAGAGCGGTGATTTTATCTCTCTCATTGTCATCAAATTCAAAATTATTGAAAATATTAATTGCCTCCTCACCCGCAACATGTAGAAATGTGGCACACTGCACATTTGAAATTTGATTTTGATTTTTCTTCTTACTTTTATTATTAACATTCGTTGTTTATCTTTATTATTTTGGTTTCATTTGTTATTATATTTACTTTGACTAGTGAATTGTGAATTTATTTGTTGATTTACAAAATGTTGATTGTATGTTTTCCCCTGTGTTGTTTAAGTGAGCTCACCGTTTGTCTTAAATACCTGGGTTTGTCTCAGTTAGAGGGTCAGTTTTGTTCTGTTTAGTTCTCTTTAGTTATTCTTTATATTGAGTTAAAGTTTTTTTTCTGACCTCAGTTATCCTAATCTGGCTAGTTATTTGTTAGGTTAAGTTGATTTTTGTATTCTTAATTTTTCTTATTTTTTTGGAAAATAAAACTTTTTTTTGATGGAAATCCTGTGTCCTTCTGCCTTGCCATCTGGCCTTATCACACATACCTTTGTCATCAGTTGTCCATCCATGTCCTTTTGGTTCGAGTATGTCTGGCTGTCTTTCCAGAAAGTGCCTCCAGACAGCTGCCTGGTAATTGGCATGCTGTATATGCAGCTTTAAGCAGTCCCTGCAAGGGGGAAGTAGGCTGGACTCCACTTCACCCCTTTTGGTACAGAATAGCAGGTAACGTAGATCATTGACATCACATACACTAGACGATGGTGCATACATCCTGCAGACAAATGATTCCATGTTGCTGTATAATTCCTCTGATACATCCCAGGATGTTCCCAGGGATTTGAAGGACTCTTGGAATGTCCTGTTTCCTTTCACAAGTTTGGGAGCGTTAAGTTTTCCTCGTCCTGCAAAAGCACTTACACTATCACAACCCGTAAAGGCATGTACCCCTATAAGAGCATCACATAGATCATCTCCAAGGAGCTGAGCAAGGTTGCTGATGTTAATGTACCTTGTTCGATTCTGAGTTCCAGATTTCTGATAAAGGGGGCAGTTTATCTTCTTTATCTTCTGTATCCTCACTCACAATATCTGTGGTTTGATAGCCATTCTGGCTAGCATGATTTGCATGTAGGAGCATACGGGTATCCACGATTGCATCTCTCAGCATTCTTGATTGATGTTTTCCAGTACACATCAAACACCACATCTATCCGCTTACTGTTTCTTCCTTCGTGCACTGTTAGGTTCAGCACAGAACCAGCTATCTCTCCAAAAGTCTTGCCATCACCTTTTAGTTTCTGAACAAGGCTCATTCCATCAATGATGCATGCAGAGTGTTCTCCAATATCTTCAACTGATGATGCTGATTTCTCTAACTCTCTTGCAAGAGCAGCCTTATTAGTTGTCCGCAATGAGCCACTTTGTTGCTTGACAATAAAGTTAAATACTTCTGAGACCTGGAACTTCGACTCTGCAAGTATTTCTTCAAGACCAGAACTGAAGGGACAAAGAGACATCGAATTTGCCATGACAATATCTCCTTTTTGAGTTTGTGCATGGTGGTTTATGACACATGTATGCAGCACCAAAACGCCCCATTGGTCAAAGCACCCCATATTATATACGATATTCATAAAGAGTTGTATACTGTATATGCTTGATGTACTCGAAACAATATTGACAACAATATCCCTACTGCTAATCCTCATTTAATTTTCAAAAATAGGATTGGTTCAATGTAGGATTTAGACAGATATGTGAATAAACAGTTAAACATGCTGTCTGACTTTATATATCTTAACAGATGCTGTTTTTCAAAAGTTTTCTGCAGTCAACTGCCTCTGATGTGTAAGCGGCCATCAGACGCAAGTGTAATAATGAGCAGCTCATCAAAAAATGGAATAAAATGTGTTCTTTAATGAAAAACATGGTAAGTTTTGCTGAAACCATGTGAAGTTTAAATAAAAAACATTTGACTTGTTAATGAAATATGTCTCTTCATTGGTGATGTTGTTATATTATTTATTTTAATGACCTTGAAAACAAATGCATTCAACATTGGGAAAATATCTCCTAAGTAATTTATTAAAAGTTAGTAAATGGTAGCACAATTATAATACTGTATTGTGTGAGATTATGTAATTCAAAGTACAGTAGTCAACATTTGAAGTGGATCAAAATAGTTCATCAAAGTTGTCCTAAGAACTAAGTTGTCCTAAGAAGAAGTTTTTAGGACAACTTTGGTGGAAGGTTTTGATTCACTTCAAATGTTGACTATATACTATATACTATATATTGTACAAAGTATAGCCAAGAAATAACAAAGTATATTGTTTTTGACTACAAGGTGTGTAATTTTTTGTATTTGGAATAAACCAAAAGTACTGAGCATCAGTGTTGGGCACATTACTTTAAAAAAGTGATTAGTTATAGTTACTAGTTACTTCTCATTGTTATTATAAAAGTAACTAATTACCAGGGAAAGTATCTATTGCTTAATAGATCAAATATGTCAAATAACTTGGATGCCCCCAATATTAAATATGTTAAATGAATGAAATTGACACTAAATAGAACAAATTATTATTATAAAACATTGTACACTAATCTATTTTAATGTTGCTGTGGGACAATGTGAGATACACCTATTAATTTCAATATATTATTTTAAATATTATCATTACTATAGTGGAACAATAAAACACAATAGATGGATTTTAATATTAAAACTTTTAATATGTATTGCACAGACCACAACTGGCCAACAAATAAGTCTAAAAATAAATTATGCTTGATCTGACTGATGACTTTGATGATGAAATTTCTCTGTACTGTAGGCTACTATACGTATTGGTAGCCATTAAAGAAAATGTATTTAGTTTCATATTTATGTTTAAATAGGCCTATCATAATGTTATTTTTTAATTTCATCTATTTGATTATGAAAAGTGAACAGCATGATTAAGATAGGATACATCATAAGATGCACAATATATCAGGAGACATGGAGTGGGTCAGACATGATTTTGACCACTTCATTAAGTTTTGTTTTGTAGAAAGCCTTTCTTTAAAGTGAAGTTCGTTTTGTAAAAATTATATCTTAGTTTTAATCAATGTCTCATCAACCAATTGCATGGATTTAATAAATAATAAGTAAATATAGCAGACAATATAATCATAACATGGAGGCGCTGGCGCAATCACTTGCATGTGAACTGGAGTGCGTCTTACAGGCTAAATGAACCTGAAACTCAGCATATAGGCTGCTTGCCTCACAGACATGAGAAATATATTTAGAAAGCTTAAAATGTCTATTTTTAAATGAAATAATTCAAAACGAAAAGAAATAGGCTACTCTCTGATCATGTAATCTGAATTAATTGTGGATTCTCTCTAAGCGTGTCCACATGCGTAGATGATGAGAGTCAGCAATGTCATCTTCATCTTCGCAGCTGACACTGATTCAGAAAACATTAGCTTATTAATAAACAATTAAAATGTCTCCTTGCTGTTTTTTGTCACATTCATAATCATTACTTTTGCCGGTTCTTTATGGCAAGCTTTATGTTTGCGCTTGAGTGTTATAGGCCTATAGCCTTATAAACGCTCATTATTATGGTTTATTCTCTCCAGTTGGCCTATTTAAGAAATTTAATTAATATAAATGTGATTAGTCAACTAATGGCTTAAATGAACAATTACTAGTTGACTAGAAAAAAATTATTTCACATATTTTCAATCCAGCATGTCACAAAAGGTATTCTGGTTTGAGCTCGCGCTCTGCTTGCATGCTCTGACAGTATGTGCACACACATGTACATTATTATCAGTTTAAAATTATATTTGTGTATGACTAACCTGTACTATTTCTTTACAACAAAACATTTTGCAGGTCTATCATCTCTAGTCACACACATCATCATCAGTTAGCCTATGCCACCCACATTTTATTGTCAGTAACGGTAACGGTGTTGTAACGGGGAAAACAGTAATTCGTTTGATTACTCGTTATTGAAAAAAGTAACGCCATTAGTAATGTCATTGCCACGATCACCGTCTGCCCCTGTCAAGTTCCGGACTACATTTCCCATCATCCCCCCTGCCGGTCACATGCTCACACTCCCCTCCAATCATCATCAGCCACATACACCCTAAGCACACTCCCTGGACTATATAAGACTCTCACACACACCACCCATTTGCGAAGTCTTGATTACCCAGTGTGTCATTTCCGAGCATTATTATTCCTGTCTGCCTGTTTATTGACCCGTTGCTGCCTGCCCTGATCTTTGCCTGTCCATTGACTACGACTCTGCCTGTTCCTCACTGTTCCTGTTTGTTCCTGTTTTGACCCTGCCTGTATGACCACTCTCACTTGTAAATAAATGCTGCACTTGGATCTCCTGCCTGAGTCTCCATTCGTTACAGTCGTTTATTTATAAAGCCGTTATTCCCATCACTGCTGAGCATACAGTACACCTGTAAAATAAGTATTACCTGTAAAATAATATATTCATAGTATATTGCGTGTGTGTTCGGAAGACACTCGTAATTAATTTGTAATGTACTTAAATAACAAATAAAGTATACTTATAATACAAATAAAGTATACTTATAACACAAAGTATACTTATAACACAAAAAAGTACACTTTAATATCACTAATCAAGCATGTAATTATTCCCTATACAGGTATATACTTAAAGTGTACTAAGTATCCTTGAAGTTGTTCCAATTTAGAACATAAAAGTACACTAAATATACTTAAAGTTATGCTTTAATACAACTTAATTACAACTAAAATATACTTCGTACAACATTAGTTGTTTCAAAATAGCACACTTCAAGTTAACTAATCATTAACAGACTTGAAGTATACTGATAATTAGTCTGGCTGCAAGTATACTTAGCATACTTTTTTCACCAGGGAGTATTAAATATACATTTCACATAGTTTTAGATGCAGTCTTACAAACTTACATTGTTTGAAAATATTGATTCATAAAGAAAAAGATATGTTCTTAATTCTGAGTATCTGATTTTTTTGGCTAGTCCACTGGTCAAGAGTTCACTTCACCCTTATGGAAAAGAAGTATACTTCAAGTTCATTTTATGAAGTATACTCGAGTAATGTTCAAGTATATTTTTAAGTATACTTTATGTAGTAAGTATACTAGTATCAATGTACTAGTAGTAAACTTGTAAGTGTACTATTTCAGTACTGCTTGGGACTAAATTGGCCCAATTGAAGTATACGTTTAAGTGTACTATTAGTATAACAGTAGTAAACTTTGTGCACAACTATTTCACAGCTACGTTTCTCATTTGTACTGCATCTGTACTACAAGTGAACTTATAAGTATACTAGTAGTTTACTATTTTAATACTAGTAGTACTTTTTTTAATATATGAAAGTACACTTTGAAGTATACTCTCATAGGTGGAGCATGTGTAAGGCTTAGCCTTCTTCTGGCCATGGGTCAAAAATGAACAAAAATGCACCTGCACATTTAAACTAAATCTACTAATAAAGTGAAAATTAAATGAAAAGTGTCGATTGCGGCATTAAATATAGATCTGCTCATGTTGCGTTATACTTTTTATGCATTTTCAGCATTGCGCACTATAACCAATCACACATGAATCTGTTGAGCTTAGATTTAAAATGGCCAATCAGAGGTGTTTAGATTAGTCATCACTGAAACCGGAGTTTTGTTCAGTGCGCGAGCTGAACTGCACTCTGGCTAATGCTCTCAGTCTCATCATAAACTGATAAACATAAACAGATTTGGTGATTGTGCTCTTGAGAGCATCAAAACTAAGATAAAATGTTTTTTCTACCCTAGTGAAAAATAAATATACTAAAATCTATTTGAAATACATTTATTTTATGCTAATGTACTACAATTGCATTTACATTTGCATGTACTTAATATAAATACCCTACAGTTGTACTTTTAGTATACTAAATTGGTATACTTAAAGTCTGCTAAACTGGAACAAGTATTTTTGTGTTAAGGTCCAACTAAAGATATACTTAAGTATATTTGATTATGCTGTAGTGATTTTTACTTTGTCCATTCAAGGACGCAAAGTAAAATAGGGATTGGTACTCACGTCACCGCTGACGTTGTGATTTTTGGATCACACGTCTCTTAAGGTGTGATTATGAGTACATCAGATGGCCACTTCCCCCTTTTTCCCTAGTTCAGGGCACCAGTCAAGGTCTTTTAACTTGGCAGTATGAGAACACTCCCAACAGGGGCTTTCATTCATTTAGAATTTATGTAAAGTGGTCAGCTGATTTATCTGAAAGATTGGTGAAATTGCTAACTTGTAGAGCCTTTTCTGTATTATCAGCACAAGGAAGACACAAGTGTAATAAAATACATTTTATTAACAAAAGATAAATAAGAATAACTAACACATCTACTAAATGAATACCATGAATGATAAAGGAATAAAGTGCATAAGATACATAGAATACAAGTGATTAAGTTGGGTGTGGCTATGGAAGAGTTATGTTATCTTATGAAAGATAAACTGTTTCTCTGAAAACAATAAGGTGGAGAACCTTATTATGCACCAAACAAATAAATGAAAGATTATTTGTTAATAACTAACATCAGCTATATTACATCTAATGGGAATTAGGAAATTATATACTGATAATATACAACAATGCCAAGGTCTCTGGAAAGAGGTTTGGTTAAGTGATATTTACGTTCCATGCGGTTGAGTCCGATGACGGTGACGTCTTCCACTGGTTGTGCTGGGTGACAATGCAGTGGGGAGAGGAGCCAGAATCTGTTTCAACAGTCTTGAACACGAAGCTCTGTGGGATGCTGATCTCCTGGAGCACCAAAGGGTCCTAAAATCTGGAACACGCAGATGAGGCCCTGGTGTAGGTGCAGAAGGTCCTTAACAATCTGGAACACGCAGACGAAGGTACCTTGAAGTGAAGGTTTGCTCTCCTGAGCTTAACCTTGTTGCAGATGTCATCACTGTCTTGCTGGACGGAAACTCTGAACGTAGTGTTTGTTGATGTCTCTTTCCTCACAAGCTAGAGGCTCAGAACGTGGTCGTCTCTGTTGCTGCCTCACAAGCTGTAGGCTCAGGGATCTGTTGTTGTCTCTTCTGGATGGACCAGAGGCTCAGAACGGTATATCTGTTATGTCTTCTCCCTTCGCAGGGCAGACTCAGAACGATGTATCTGTTGTGTCTCAGCTTCGCAAGCCGGGATTCAGAACAATATCTGTTAATGTCTCACTCCTTACAGAGTTGAGACCCAGAACCATGTATCTGTTGTGTCTCACCCGATGGGAGACTCAGAACAAGGAGTGTCTGTTGAAAGGGTACCTTTATCCCTTTCCGATGAGGAGGAGATTGCAATTTGGCGCTTCTCCATTCGAGTGCTGTGATTGGCTGCTAGCATCAGAGGGGACACACACAGTGTGGCCCACCCTTCTCTCCCCCGTGGAACTCATTTGCATAAAGCACAAAGTTGGAAGTCTTTACAGTGTCTTTAAAGTTTACCAATGCATTTCCCACTTTCCAAACCACCACCAGAATACCTTTGGCAATATTCTAAACAAATAGAGACTAAACATGATGGAAAAAGATTGAACTGTCATTCAATTGTACATTAACAGCTGAATTTGCGTCAGAGGTTGCACTACAAATAGCTGTCACTGAGAATACTTATTTCTGTGAATAAGTATGAAATGGATGTGTAGTTTGCATCAGTTCTAAGGTTTTCAAACATAGTTTTGAATGGATTCAGATGGATCTTTGTGATCTCTCTTTGTTTCACCCATTGCTGCTAAGGTCCTGAGGAATTTTTATGGCAGTCTCTGGCCAACCTTAGGAAGTAGTGTCTAGATGGGTGAAGGGCAGTAACTGCCTGTGGACCAATGAGAAGTCTTGTCCTTCCCAGGTTTGGTACAAGAGGTCTTCTTCTTACCCTCTAAGAGAGGTCTGGATGTTGTCCTTCCATCTTTATCTGATGGCGTAGGACAGTTTGTTTGTGTTAGGCCACAAAGATCCAATCAAAATGTAGCAAACCTTTGTCTGCTGTTACGGACAGAGAGGGGCCCGGCCATAAACTGGGCCCTAGAATGTGCTGTTCACTACAATGCTAAAGTGGAACTATTGCAAGTATACTTTAGTACAAGTATATATCTTGCATTCAAATTATACAGTGATCATACTATCCTTACTAATAGTGATATTACAGTTTTTGCCCGTTGCTTGAACACATTTTGTAAAACTTCGCTCATTGTGCCAAAACTCTACACACAAGTAAACATGACACAACACTGGGAAATATACCATTCACATCTGTGTCAAATTGAAACTCTACTATCAAAACCTAAACTCTGCTATCAAAACCTAATATTCCTTTGTCAAAATGTAACTCTGATGACAAAATGACACATACTTGCATCGTATGCATACACTTTCAGATCAGGGGGAACACACTAGTCTACTTTATATAAAACACTGCAGTCTTTGATTTTCACCGTTTATTCAGAAGGCATATTTTTAGGAGGCACATTTTCAAACAACCAAAAAAGCAAATAGGCCTACTCAGTATTGTACATTGCAGCACTGTACATTGCAATAACATGAATTCAGATAAAGCCAAAAAAAATAAAAAAAATAAAAAAAAATAGAAAAAACACTATACTGTAAACACAGAAAATCATGGCAATTGTGCATACGTGGGCTCATGGATCCCGCCGTCTATTGGGGTCTGGCCACAGGACCTCATCGACATCGCAAGCAATGTCTTCTCCTGCTAGGCACTGGGGAAAATATCCCCTTACATGTCGAAACCATGCATGGATTGCGGTCACCTGAATGTCGCCGCAGGCCTGTTCCATTGCCTGCAGAAGAGGCATGCGGGCATGTGGTTGGTGGTCATATACACGCCATCTCCAAGCTGAAAAGAATTTCTCTATAGGGTTTAAAAATGGTGAGTAGGGGGCAAGTATACCACTTCAAATTGATTGTGGTTGGTGAACCAGGCCTGGACCAGAGCAGCCCGATG